>SZWC01017587.1:9638-21602 GCA_023375785.1 Penium margaritaceum | reverse complement strand
CTATATCTATATCTATATCTATATCTATATCTATATCTATATGTATATCTATATCTATATCTCTATCTATATCTATATCTATATCTATATCTATACCTATATCTATATTTATATCTATATCCACATCTATATATAGCTCTATATCTAGATCTACATATTCATGTATATATATGCATCTCTATTCTATATCTATATCTTTATCTATATCGATGTCTATATCTATATCAAAATGTACATTTTTATTAATATCTACATGTATATCTCTATTCATATGTACATCTATAACCATGTTTAGATCTTTTATATATTATATCTATTTTTATATCTATGTTTACATTCATTTATATGTTTTTATCTATGTTATATCTACATCTTAGTTTATTTGTATGAGTCTGGTGAAAAAAGGCTGTCTACATATTTTAATACATACATATGTTTTTTTGTAAAACATATATTCATATCTACATGATTTTAACAATTAAACAACTAAATATATTATTCATCCATCAATTTTCGTGTTTTTATGAATTTGATTACGTTTTGTAAAAACAAATCACTTCTTTGTTTTTAAAATAGAGCATAAAACATGAAAGAATTCACGCAAAGAATGTACAAGGAAGATGAAAAGCAGCTTATTAGTTTGAAATTTATGTATTTCTCTGATTGAATCATATTTTTTTTATGTTTGTACAGCGTCATGTTATCATTGTTGACCCCACGTCAATGTCAAACAGAATCATGGATGTGGAGTTTGGTATAACCATTTTCAGAATGTAAAGTGGATACACCTGTTAAAATGTTGTCGTGGTTGACTACCCACTTGTTTAGTCTTTACTTTGTGTTTTCTTGGTGTTCGCTGGATGCATCATGTCCATTTTCTTGCTGGGCTTTCGGCCTTCACATGTTCGCACTTCTCCTCTGGAAGAACCCGAAGGTTGTATTTAAGAAGTGGGTTGATGCTGCTTAGTTTTAAGTACCCCCATCGAAGGATAAACGTTCCACACCCCCCGTGTAATCTTTTCGGCCATTGGCTACCTCTATCGAGGACTTCCCTGCAAAAACATCCAAAAATTGTATTGTACCGTCGGACAAAATCAGCTTGCTAGCAACGCCCGGTGAAAATCCGTCTACAAATGCTTCTCTCTCTTTCCACTTCCACATGTTAAGGGCGCGTCTTGAAACGCCCCATAGTGCAAATGAATTAACGAAAAATGAAATTATTCAGACTGCTTGCGAATTTAAATTCCCTACTTGGACACAAAAGTGCATGCCTTTGAGGCCTATTTATCCTGACTGTCGCACCTATGAACAAGGTGGTCTATCCAGTCTGTGCATCGGTATCGACGATCGTCCTTTATGAGGACAAAAGAGGACGGGAAATGAGAGAATTTTGCACTCCAATTCATCCAACAACTTCATAGGTCAACGGTTGCGATCTCACGAAGGAGAACATGCTCCCCTTATTCAAGTCATTCGTTCGACAGTGCATCCTGGCCATGACTTAATCTAGTATGGCCATAAACAGTTCCTTGAAATGCTGCGTTTCACTTGCCAATTCGGTTCAAGCCATTTGGACCGTGGATCCCACAACTCTATTCGGTTCTCCAACAGGCTGCCCGTTCGATCGCAGCATCGGCTGTCCGAAACATGTTTTGATATGCTTATTAGGTTGCACTAGTGGGATGTTTCCAGAATTTGCCTAAACTCAGCAAAAGTTGAACAATACACGGTAACAACTCCCTTGTCTTATGCGGTGTATCATGTAATGGAGGACGATTGAGTGCACCAGATCGGACAGTGTCAGCGAGTGAACAGCAGGTGGTGCACAAAAACTAAACATATACAAACGGATGAACCCCAACCATTGTGTTTTCCACGCGCAGTCGTCAAAACAACTCAAAGATCGTAAAAACGGCAGAGTGACCATACATCCATAAAATTCTTGCCAGATTCTCCATTCCAATATCCACGTCTCGTACATCAACCAAGCCAACTCTTTCTCTCTTTATTAACATTATATTGATCATGCATGAAAAATAATGTGTTGTATCCATGTGAACACTATATGTTGACGTCCCATGCCATCTAGCGATAGCAAGCTAGCGTCGTAAGACATGAACGAAGGACCCAACAAGTTCCCCCTAGAAAAAAAACCCTAAAACCCAAAATTTAATTCGAGGTAGGCCGATTTCAGCTCCCATGGCAAAAAGGCAAAACATGTGTTACATTCCCCTCCGTCTGATGATTGACCTTCGAACTGAGAGATTGGGTGAGAGCGAAGGCGCTCTCACTCCTTGCAACATTTGCAGTTGCGTGCGTGAAACTTCTCTAACCAGAGGCGTGGGCCCATAACCCTTGGCTAGCTATTAAGCTAACCACCTTCGGCAGAGAAGCCTTGATAACGAAAAGCTCACTAAGTTTTTTACACCACCTTCATTTGTACGCATATGCCATCCACCACAAACTTAGTTATGCATACACTTCACCTTGAAAAGTACCAACGTCTTAGCATAACATCGCAAGAAAAGCACAGATTGTCACTATACAATAGATCACCAAGCAAGGGTTAATTGATCAGCATGGAAGACAAGTCCTTTCATAGCTGTCTATTGAGTCCTAGAATTTGAGTGGGCCAATGTCACTCATTTTAAAGGTAGCAGACAATGAGCCTTTGAAGTTGTTGATCTCAATGAAGGGTCGGCCGAATAGAATCATGTTTTCCACATAATCAATCACTCCGAGGTTGTGAATGCCTTCCCAACAGGTCGGAACCTCGAGCTCGTGCACTTAGGTCGTCGTTGAAGTTTGCACAATGGCTTCTAGAGCTTGCTCGAGGGGTTTTCTCTCTGCGTCACTCTGGGGGCAATCGTCATCAACGACCCTGTGCAGGGAGACTAAAATAATTCAAGTCTTCGGAGGCCCATTTCCGTTTATACCTCACCTTCTCGTTTTGGGTCCGAAACGAGGGGGTGTTACCTCGAACTCGTGATTTTGCACAAGTTTTCTAGTTTTGAAACTCGTAGTTCGTCCTAAACGACCTCGAGTTTCGTTTTTGATGCATCAACGTGAAACTTTCGCGTGCAAGGCACGATCGACAGTTTCGCACTGACTTTTCTCATACGCTCTCCTCGCTCCTCGCTCTCACCCTTGCTCCCCCTCTCCCTCGTCCTCGATTGCTCGCTTGCAAGGAGGGCGGGGGGGGCGAGGGCACAAGGCCACGAGGCCTCGCCCTCGTGGGCCCTCATGGCCCCTCAGCCACCGATCGGAATGAGGCCGCGATCGGCAGCTGGCCGCTGGCCGGCTGGAGGCCGGCCGGTCACTTGGCCGGCCGCCGGCCATCTAGCCGGCCGGTAGCGAGAAAAGGAAACTATGCAACAGGTTGGGGCAGCAGCGTTGTTGATGCAGCGTGCGGACTTCCACGCTCGTTGCTTAAGTCAGCTGCCCCCTCAGTCTGCTGCTCTAGAGTAAGTCTGGAAGCTCAGGGTTTTGTTACTTAGAAACGCGCGCGCCAGAGTTAGCGCCAGAATGCAGCTGAAAACTGATAATGATTGATTAGGAATGAAGAATGAACAGCAATGGGGGACCCCTCCAAGTTCTAGCCCCCCCCCCCCCAGCTCTGTAGAGCTTGTTACTCGGTTCATCAGCCAATCAGAAAATAGCTCAGTTCAGGCTGGCAGGTTTTTTCGGTGAGGCCTGCCAGGCAGCCGACAGCCCAAAACCCGGCCGTCGTCCATTTTGCCTGAAAACTGGACCATACCATGATACCAACGCTGCAAACGTAGCCGTGCGATCAGAATCTGCTAGAAAAATAGTAGTGAGGAGTTATGGCTGCCTAAACCCAGATAGTGCCCACGATGGTTTATGCTGCCGAACAGGGCCATGCAACATGCAACTGGGACCCTAGGCAGTGTATGACGACGCAGGCATGACAGTACGCGCTGGGCGCATGCAGACAGCGACTGCGGCGGCAGTGACTGCCGGCGGTGCGACCGCCAAAAGGCCTGCCGATGGAGCTGAACACGTCGCCGGAGAGAGGAGGCTCCAGCAAACCGCGAGACGACCTCAACGTACGTCGGCTCCACCGGACGACACTCCATCGACGTCGAGTCTCGCCGTCAGTCATCTGCACGCCGATGTACACAAGCCGGGAGGACACAACAGAGCACAATGAGCACAAAAAAACCAACACACCCCCATGACTCACAGGCGCAGTGCACATGGACGGGCAGAGACACGGTCAACACACGGACTCCCCCAGGACATGCAGAAGTGCAGGTAGAGAGGAAGAAAGCAAGTCACGAACGCACACCGACTGAACTCACAGCCTCCTTAAACGAGTCCTGCTTCAGTGCCTTGGTCAGAAATTCAGCCAGCTGCCGTGCTGTCTCAACCCACACGATGTTGATGCTGCCGTCGTGCAACAACGAACGCACATAGTGATACTCAACATTGATGTGCTTTGTGCGAGTGTGATGCACACCGTCATTTTCTGCAATGGCCATGGCACTCTCATTGTCACAATGCAAGGTGATGGATGCGACAGACTGACGCAACTCAGACAACAGACGACGCAACCACACGCTCTCACACGCGCCTGAGCCAAGGGCCACGTACTCAGCCTCAACAGTGCTGCGTGCAATGCACCCCTGCTTGCCGCTGCGCCAGGACACAGCTGTGCCCCCGACCAGAAAGATCCACCCAGTGCGACTCTTACCGTCTGGACTACCGGCCCAGTCGCTGTCAGTGTAACCCACTGCAACGACGGACGGCTGACGGCAGAACATGAGGCCTTGCCGAGGGGTCGAGACGACATAGCGCAGTACTCGGATCGTGACCTCAAAGTTGAGGTGACGCGGCTCCTGAGAAAACTGGGCCAAGAGGTTAACGGCGAATGCGATGTCTGGATGCGTCGTCGTCGCCAGGAACATCAGTGACCCGATGACCCGCAGATACGTGGTCACATCAACTGGCTCCCCCACAACAGCTGGGTCATGACTCTTCAACTTCACCTGGCCATCGGGTGACATGGGTGAGGAAGCGCTGGGCACGAGGGGCAAGTCCTCGGCGAAGCGGGCTGACAGGGTCTGCACATAGGCAGCCTGGTGGACATGCAGGACGCCCTGAGAGCGATCATGCTCGAGTTCCATGCCCAGGAAGCCTCAGGCAGAACCGAGATCCTTCATCTGGTAGGCAGCGTGCAGTAGGTCCTTGACGTGCTGGATGGCTGTCGCGTCTGGTGACGCAATGAGGAGGTCATCGACGTAGACCAGGACCGCGGCGAAGGTCTGACCTCGCGGGTTGATGAACAGTGCGGGGTCAGCGGTGCTGCGCTGGAGGCCGCCACGGAGAAGCGTGCTGCTGATCTCTTGGTTCCAGCACCGAGGCGACTGCTTCAGACCATAGAGGGCCTTCCGCAGCCGCCAAACTCTCCCAGTGCCATCGTCGAAGCCTGGGGGCTGCGCCATGTAGAGCTCCTCACCCTCCAGTGAGCCATGGAGGAATGCGTTGCTCACGTCCATCTGATGCAGCTCCCACCCGTGCTGGGCAACTAGGCTGAACAATGCCCGGCTAGTGGAGAACCGGCCAACTGGGGCGAAGATCTGGTCGTAGTCGATCCCAGGGACCTGAGCAAACCCCTTTGCTGTGAGACGGGCCTTGTACTTGTCCAAGGATCCGTCAGGCTTCCACTTACGCCGAAAGACCCACTTGGCACCGATGGCCTTCCGACCTGGAGGGAGGTCGACGAGGTCATACACGTGGTGCTGTCGGATAGCGGCGAGCTCCTCGGCACAGGCAGCATCCCAATGTGCGGCCTCAGGGGAGGCTCGAGCCTCGCGTAGGGTGGAAGGGTCCTCTGGGCGCGCTGTGGACCGGACTGAGAGGGCAAGTGCATCACGAGCCCCAGGTGGGATGCGTGCGAGTACGGCCACGACAGCATGCCGATGCTCGTGAAGAAGCATGGCGTACCCCAATGCAAAGCTCGGGTGAAGGTCTGCGATAATGGCAGAAGTGGTCAGGCCGAGAGCCTTTGTGCCAGGGTCTCCACTCACGACCGTGGGAGTGGAGGAAACACGTTGAGCCACAGGGGGTCGAGGCGCAACGGAACGGGGAGCGACAGACTGGAGACGTCGGCCCGGGGGGACCATCGGAGACTGTCGCTCCCCGTTCCGTTGCTCCGTTGCTCTCGTCGCTCCGTCCGAGGGAACGGAGGGGCCAGCGGACGTGACTGGAGACGTCGGCCCGGGGGGACCATCGGAGGCGGCTGGGACTACCGGCCCGGAGGGACCAACGGACGCGACTGGGGCTGCCGGCCCGGAGGGACCAGCGGATGCGACTAGGGCTGCCGGCCCTGAGGGGCCAGTAGATGCGACTGGGGTTGCTGGCCCGGAAGAGCCGGCAGACGCGACTGGGGCTGTCGGCTCGGAGGGACTAGCGGACGCTACCGGGGCTGCCAGCCCGGAGGGACCAGCGGACGCGACTGGGGCTGCCGGCCCGGATGGGCCAGCGGACGTGACTGGGACTGCCGGCCCGGAGGGACCAGCGGACGCGACTGGGGCTGCCGGCCCGGAGGGGACAGTGGACGCGACTGGGTCAGCTGGCTCGGAGGGGCCAGCAGCCGCGACTGGGGCTACCAGCTCAGAGGGACGGGGTGATGTGTCACCCGGAAGCGGCAGGACGGAGGACGGACTCACCACTCCCCAACGCGACGGGAGGGACACGGACGAGCCGGAGCGGATGAGGTCGCGGGGAAACATGTCCTCGAAAAAGAGGGCATCGCGGGACTCGACGATGCAGTGTCGGGATGGGTCCCAAAAGCGTCAGGCCTTGGACTGATGAGACACACCGAGAAAGGTGCAGGGGCGTCCGCGGGGGGCAAGCTTGCTACCCTGCTGTGGGGCGGGCAGCCACACAACGGCTACGCAGCCCCAGACGCGAGCCGGGCAGAGGTCAGCGCGCCGACCACACCAGTACTGATAGGGCGTGGACTGGCGGGGAAGGGGACCGTGAGGAACCCTGTTCCAGACCCAGGTCATGTAGGCCATGGCCTCAAAGTAGAAGCCATTGGAGAGACCCGACTCGACCCGCATGGTGCAGACGGCGTCGGCCATGGTGCGGTTCCACCGCTCGGAGACGCCGTTATGGACGGGTGTGTAGGGCGCAGACGTCTCATGGCGAATACCGCGGGAGGTGAGAAAGGTCGTGGCCTCACCCAGGTACTTGCCACCACGATCGGAGCGAAAGCGACGCAGGGGGCAGCCACACTCGCGCTCCGCGAGGACAAGCCAGTCCTGAATGGTCCGGGCGACATCGTTCTTCTGCCGAAGGCAGAAGACCCAACGGTAGCGGGAGTAGTCGTCCGTCAGAGTGAGGACATAACGGCCATGCTCGCTGATGGACTCAATGGGGAGAGGGCCCATGACGTCCGAGTGGACAAGGTCGAGGGGGGCGGACGCCCGTGAGGAAGAGAGGGGGTACGTTGACCGGTGCATCTTGCCCTGAGCGCAGTCAATGCACTCAGTGGAGCATGGGAGAGGGAAGGTCTCCGGATCAAGGCCCTTGGCCGGTTGGGTGCGGAGCATGCACTCTACTACGGCAGAGTGGACGTGACAAAGGCGGCGGTGCAAGAGTCGGGTGTGCTGAGGAGAAAGCGTGCTGGTGACGAACACATGACCGGTCGCACCCGATGGGGAGGAGACGGGAGGGGAAGAAGGGAGGCGGGGAACGTGCCACAAGTTGCCACAGGCGGTGGCGTGCAGTACGACAAGACCCGATGGACGCAACGACACAGTGCCGACGCCACATGAGTGCACAACGTCCATGCTGATGCGGTCAAGAGCAGTCACGGACAGGAGGCTGAGCTCGAGACCAGGGACGAAGAGAACATCGGTCAAAAAGACGTCACCGGCCGGTCCGCAGAAACGAACAACGCCTACTCCACTGACCGGCAACACCTGTTCGGAGCCCGTCCGAACACCGGAGACATCGCCGACGGGACCGAGCATACTGAAGGCCTCGCGAGATGCCGTCATGTGATGCGTGGCCCCGGAGTCGATGATCCATGTCTCAGCAGGGTCCTGAATAGGGGTCGCCAGATCAGTCATTGTCACATGGCAACACGCAAGGGATGCGGACACGGTGGACGGAGGCGCGAAACGAGACTGCTAGTCGTCAAGCCATGCAATGCTGTCAAGGAGTGGGGTAGATGAGATCACGGGAGACGACGAGACAGACGAGGAGACTGGACACGACCGCAGCTCAGTCTCAGTCATGGAGGGATGGGCGAGAGGGCAGGAGGTGATGCAACTCGCACTTCCCTGGGGAGGAGGGCAAGGGAGGCCAAGCTGGAGCGCGATGAACTGCTCCAGCTGACGCTCTCGGGATGACGGCCCAGGAGTGTAGACAGAATGCGGAGTGACAGCGCCGGAGCCCGGGTAGTAGGGTGACGGGGCCGACGAGGGCAGCGGAGGTGCCGACGGCTGAGGATAGAACTGCTAGGCCGTGTGCTGCGGGTAGTACTGCTGCGGCGCAGGTGGCTGCAGTACAGGCGGAGTCGTCGGAGTGGGAGCAGTGCTGGATGAGGTCGAAGTGGTAGGACCAGCAACAGCGACGGCGGCAGAGGCGAGGCGGCGCTCCCGCTGGCATCGCATGGTGGCGATGACGCGGGCCTCGTCCGTTGGAAGAGGGCACGTGTACCATCCGTGTCCAGGCTGGCCACAGTTGTGGCAGACTGAGCTACTACCGCTGGTACCGGTCGACGACTGCTGCTGCTGCTGTTGCGATGGACCCTTGCCCTTCTTGTTCCGGCTTTTCTTCTTCTTCCCTGAGGGCGATGAGGTGGCTGCGACGGGGGAGGCAACGGCCACGGAGGCAACGGTAGGGGTGGCGACGGCAGGGGATGCAAGGGCCTCCTCGCGATGGAGCTGGGACTCTGGCGAGCTTCCTCAATGCGGAGGAAATGCTCGTATGCCCAAGGCATGAGAGTNGTAGGCAGTGACCGTCTCGGCCTCCCCCATGTGAAGGGAGTTGAACTCCCGGAGCAGGCGGCTGATCTCAGCGTCGCTAGACATGCGATGGGGTCTGGTGAGAACGTGCCAGGCGGCTACCGGGTCTGGGATGGCGCCAGCGGTGAAGTCGCCGAGGAAGGGCTCCAGGGCAAGGCGGGAAGCTGGAGGGGCGACGGGTACAAGGGCGCGGACGGCGCGACCAGCGTCATATAGCTGGTCGGCCTGGGTGGAGTCGTAGGGGAGGGTGTAGTAGGCCCACAGACCCTCCCCCTGCGCCGAGATCTGGAAGCTGAGCTTCCAGCTCGGGAACTGCTCGCCGGCCTGAAGCGGCGGTGACGACGTCTCAAAGTCCTTCTGCCTATGGCCGGCACCCAGAGTGGGGCCAAGGACGGAGGTCACTGTCTGCCGTTGGCGCTGAGTCTGTTGTTGTGCAAAGTAGTACGTGGCGGCGGACACCGCGGGGCTAGCGTGCCCTGGAGGGACGAACGACGGCAGCGCGCTGGTGGCGGTTTGGGAGGCGACTGGCTGTAGTGCCGCAAGCTGCTGAGTCAAGGCGGTGAGTTGTTGTTTAAGAGCAACAAGTGGGTTAGGGGTGCCGCCAACGTTACTAGTGGGCTGCTGCTGCTGCTGTTGCAGTAAGGGCGGCGGCAACTGCTGCTGCAGAGGCGGTGGCTACTGCTGTATGGGCGGCGGCTGCTGCTGCTGCAGCGGTGACGGCTGCTGCTGTATGGGCGGCGGCTGCTGCTGTAGTGGAGGCGGCTGCTGTTGTAGAGGCGGTGGCTGTTGCTGCTGCAATGGCGACGGCTGCTGCAGCAATGGCGGCGGCGGCGGCAGCAGCTGCTCGTCCTGCGGCGGCGGCGGCTGCTGCTGCTGCAGCGGCGGCGGGTGCTGCTGCTGCTGCTGCTGCATCAATCGCTGCAAGAAAGGAGGGGTGGGGGTCACCCCATTAGAGGAGGACCCCCCCTCGCCTGGACTACCAGCCATGGCTTGGTGTCTGTTTTTTTTTCTTTGTGTTGCTGCTTCAAAAGAGGTTGGGGGAGTGGGAAGTTGACCCACTCCTGTGGCGTTCCCCCTTTCCCCTTTCATCGTCCCTTTTTTTTGTGTTGATGATGTCAGTAGTGACTTCAGTAGTGACGTCAGTAGTGACGTCAGTAGTGACGTCAGCAGAGGAGTGCTGACATAAGCAGCGGCGAATGTTGGGGCCGCCGCTACTGCTGTTGGAACTGATGCTGCTGCAGCTGCTGCTGCTGCTGCTGCTGCTGTTGTTGTTGCTGCTACTGCTGCTGCTGCTGTTGCTGCTGCTGCTGTTGCTGCTGCTGCTGCTGTTGTTTCTGCTGCTGCTGCTGCTGCTGCTGTTGCAACTGTTTGCTGCTGCTGCGGATGCTGCAGCTGCTGCTGCTCGTGCTGCGAGCTACAGCAGTTGCTGTGGCTGCTGCTACTGCAGCAGCGAGCTATTGTAGCTCGCTGCTGCAGCTGAGTGCTGCTGCAGCTACTACGTGCTGCAACAGCTGCTCGTTGCAGCTGCAGGCTGCTGCAACGAGCTGCGGGGGTGGGGGAATTTTTGTGTTGTCTTTTTCTTGTTTTGTTTTTTTTTTCTTTGTCACAGCGGGCAGCAGCCCGCTGTCTGCTGCGAGCAGCGGGCTGCTGCTCGCCCAGCAGCAGCAAGCTGCTGCTCGCTGGCAGCAGCGCGCTGCTGCTCGCTGCTCGCTCGCTGCGAGCAGCGGTCAGTAGCAGTCGCAGCTGGCAGCTGCTGCTCGCTGCTGCTGCTGCTGCTGCTGCAGCTGTCGGCTCCTGTACCTCGCTGCAACAGCTGCTGCAGCCCGCTCCTGCTGCTGCGCGCTGCTGCAGCTGCTGCGTGCTGCAGCTGCTGCGAGCTGCTGCAGCCAGCTGCTGCTGCGGGCTGCTGTTGCTGCTGCATGCTGCTGCTGCTTCTGCACACTACTGCTGCTGTTGCTGCGAGCTGCTGTTGCTGCGGGCTGCTGCTACTGCTGCGAGCTGCTGCTGCTGCGAGCTGCTGCTGCTGCTGCCGCGAGCTACTGCTGCTGCGGGCTGCTGCGAGCTGCTGCTGCTGCTTCTGCCTGCTGCTGCTGGTGGTGCCAGTCACTGCACCTGGGTGACGTTGCCGCGTGCGTCGTCGCCCACAGACGTCACACGCCGCCTGCCGCTCACCTCCTCGCGTCACGCGTGGGGGTCAGTGCTGCCGAAAAATTTCGGCAGCATTTCCCCTGGCCCAGTGGCCGTGGGAAAAATTCTGACACCGCCACCAGGAGGGTCAATGCTGTCGGAAAAAATCCGGCAGCATTTCCCCTACACTGGCGCGTATGGGAGGTCCGCCGGCGTTGTATGGCACCTGTTCGCCAGTCTTCTGCTGTTGCTGCTACGCTCTGGCTCTGATACCAAACAGGAAGCTATGCAGCAGGTTGGGGCAGCAGCGTTGTTGATGCAGCGTGCGGGCTTCCACGCTCGTTGCTTAAGTCAGCTGCCCCCTCAGTCTGCTGCTCTAGAGTCTAAGTCTGGAAGCTCTGGGTTTTGTTACTCAGAAACGCGCGCGCCAGAGTTAGCGCCAGAAAGCAGCTGAAAACTGATAATGACTGATTAGGAATGAAGAATGAACAGCAATGGGGGACCCCTCCAAGTTCTAGCCCCCCCCCCCAGCTCTGTAGAGCTTGTTACTCAGTTCATCAGCCAATCAGAAAATAGCTCAGTTCAGGCTGGCAGGTTTTCTCGGTGAGGCCTGCCAGGCAGCCGACAGCCCAAAACCCGGGCGTCGTCCGTTTTGCCTGAAAACTGGACCATACCATAATACCGACGCTGCGAACGCAGCCGTGCGGTCAGAATCTGCTAGAAAAATAGTAGCGAGGAGTTATGGCAGCCTAAACCCAGATAGTGCCCACGATGGTTTATGCTGCCAAACAGGGCCATGCAACATGCAACTGGGACCCTAGGCAGTGCATGACGA
>SZWC01017586.1:46600-60091 GCA_023375785.1 Penium margaritaceum | reverse complement strand
AGGTGCAGGTGCAGGTGCAATGCAGGTGCAGGTGCAATGCAGGTGCAGGTGCAGTTGTAATGCAGGTGCAATGCAGATGTGCAGGTGCAGGTGTAGGTGCAGGTGCAATGCAAGTGTGCAGGTGCAGGAGCAGTGCAGGTGCAAGTGCAAGTGCAAGCGCAGTGCATGTGCAGGTGCAGGTGCAGGTGCAATGGTTTCACATGCTGTTGTGTCCATGTAGGTGGAGAAGTACGTTCGGAAGCTGACTATTCGACACATTGTGGCAGCGGCAGTGGACCCTCGGTTCTGCTTTCGCTTCTTCGAGAGGGTTCACACACTTCTGGGCATTTGCAGCTCAATGGAGTTGGAGGTGAAAACTGTGGAGGAGCTGAAGCCGTACAACCTGCGTGTGCTGGAGCGTCGTTGTGCGGAATAGGCAGCTGCGGCAGCAGCAACTGAAGTAGCTATAGTGGCGGTTGCGACTGCTGCAACGACCATGGACGATGAAGGTGGCAGTGCAGCGCCTGAAAGTGTCGTGAGTGCACCTGCCGCCTCTGCTGCAACCACGTTGAACCTGTCGGGCCCGGCTGCTGCCGCGAAGAAGGGCAGGCAGACACGCTCGAAGAAGTCGATGGTTGAGGCAGCACTCGAAGATGCCATGGAGGAGCTTTTCGAAGAGCCGGAGAAGACCCCATCTCAGAGGCAGCCAGACTCCCTCGAACTCGAGGTTGAAGACTGGAAGAAGGAAAGCCGACTGGGCCGTCGAGATAATATCCTCCACTACCTTCGCGACAATGCTGTCAGATTCCCGATGTTTGTACTCATCGCCATTGACCTGCTTGCTGTGCCTACCACCAGCACTCTGAGTGAATGCATGTCCAGTCTTGGTGGACGTGTCATCACAGAAATCCGTCACTCCCTTGCAGACATGACTGTCCAGGATGTGCTAACCCTGAAGACCTGGATCAATGATCCCGTGCTTGTTGACTTTCTAGTTTCTCTCGATGGCATAGTTGCTCCAGAATTGCAGGAAGTGGAGAACGCAGAGAAGGCGAAGCGACGGGCAACTCGGCGTCGTGCGGTGCGCAACCTGACTACGCCAGCATTGGCAGTAGCAGAAGGCAGTAGCAGCGATGAGGAGGACGAGGAGGAGGGAGATGGTGGTGGGGATGACCTCAACGAAGACTCGGATGACGACGACGACTACGTCGACAGCGAGGGAGACGTTGCAGCTGACGCCTTGTAGAACTTCAGTCTCAATGACGATGATGATGTCGTAGAGATGTCGTAGGAGTAGGTCTCCTTAGGTCTAGAACTATCTACCAATGTCCTGTGACACTTCGTTATTGAAGACCATTGTTTGCATGAATTTGTGGCAGATGGATAGTGGGGTAGGGGGGGGAGGGGCGGGGTTGCCATGGCCCCGCCCCTTTCAACAATTTGAAATGGTTCCCGTCCCGAAACCGCGGTTACGGTTCTAGAGCGTAGCCGGACTCGCGAACCCGGTTCTGTTGTCAGAACCACGGTTCCGGCATGGTGTGCACCCTTAAATTCAATAGACGAAATGATTGTGCCTAAGAGGATTCAGATTGTACGGCCTAGATTTATGTAGGGCACACATTAGATGAATCAAAAGTATTGTTTTACAAGAAGTTTTAATTCAGTACGGTAGTTTTGTCTTGCTGACGAGCCTGGCATCAACAATGTCATGTGATGTGCGTTGCCTATTACCTACAATTTGAACACATTTTTGTTGACATGATGTACCCCTTGCCATGAGTGTCGTTGATCCTGGTTCGACCACTGAGGAGTGGTCGAACACCTGATCTGAATTCATATTTTGATTCCTTGAATATTTTCCCATGCAAGATCGAGCTTTGAATCACTCGATTTGAGTGATTATTCAGAAAGTTAGCCTAGCCCAAAGTTCGAGTGTTGGGTAGGTGGAATCTGGTACCCGCCATGGGTGGCGGGATAATCCACCACCAATGATCCGAGTTCGTCTCCAATGAGATTCAAATGCACCAAGGCCATGAATGAAGTGACCAGAGGGACCTCCTTGACCACAGTGAACTTCTCCTTGACTTCTGGACGAGGAAAGGTGCTCCGACGGGTCACCGTCAAAGTGCCTCATGTTGCCTAGCGTGCACGGAAAGGTGGACGGCTCCACCAAGGGTCAATTTAATGGCCGTAGCAGGGGCTCTATTGCTCCAATGTAGGCATGCTTGGATGTGTTAAATCACATGCTATAAGGATAGGATGTAATTTTACTATTCTAAGTAACAAAACATGTTTCAATTCAGTTCTACTGAATGTGACATGTTCTGCCCACTCACATCCATGATCCTTGTGCTCCACACTCTTTACCATTGGTGTCCATTAGCTGTCCCAACCATTGGTACCGAAAACTAGTGAGAGCTAGTATCCTTCAGGGTGTCTCCACGCCCAGTAGTGCCAATAATGGGTTATGGATCAACGTGCCTAGAAGGACCCTAGCTCTACAAATTTCACGCTACCGCCGGGCGCCATGACAACGACCAGGCAAGAGAGCATTGATGCCATCTCAAAGGTTGACGAGATTGTCTTCCCCTATGGAGGTGGCAGTTTGAGGCCTACCCTGATAACAAGGACCTGATTGAGCTGGTCAAGGGTGAAGGGAAAGCGCCTCCGGGCACTATGACGCCGGAGGAAGTAGATAAGTACAAGAAGCGCATCAAGAAGGTACTTGCTTTGTTGGTGTTAGTGCTAGATACGACACAATGTGGATTAATTCAAGGATGCACAGAGGCCGCGAAGGCCTTGAAAAAACTCTGCTCCATCACACCAGTCCATTAACCTTGCTGAGGAGCGGAGGAGCATACCCAGGTCGAGAAGGTCGGGTTCATCAACTACACCAAGTCTAGCAAATCCATGGTGGTCGCGAATGACAAAGTCGAGCCTGCGGCTGTCCAAGGAGATGTGGACGTGGAGGTGGTGGTTGGTGGAAAGCGGGTGCATCGTGTAATCAAGGACATGCAACACGTACCTGGTTTGGTTGACATCTTGAGTGTCATCCGCTTGACGGACAAGGGATACGAGGTGCTCTTCAGGAGAAAGGGGGCAGTCATGCGGAAGGACGGTGACAGCGAGCCCGTGCTGGAGGGTAAGCGTGAGGGAGGCGCATTGTGGAGACCAAGGTGATCCCCACGGCGACAGATTTAGCAAACTTGCAGCAACGCACATTCAACCTAGCCAAAGGAGGGGGAGCTGATGTGGAGTTCTGGCACCGATGACGAGCATTCTTCATCCACATTCGTGAAGGAGATGGTAAAGTGTGAGCTGGTATGCAGCCTCGTCATTGACGGTACAAAAGAGATGACAGATGTAACAAAGCACAAAAAGTGTGAGCCTTGTATTTTGGACAGGGTGCGGCGCAAACCCCTCAACGAGAACGTGAATAGCTCCTCCGACCTGTTGGAGGTCGTGTACAGCGACGTATATGGACCATTCAAGACGGCATGAAAGAGTGGCATGCATTACTTTGTCACCTTCATTGATGACTACGGTAGAAAACTCTACGTGTACTTCATGAAGTAGAAAGGCGAGGTCCTGGACTGGCTCAAGGAGCATGTCGCCCCAGTGGAGAGGCAGACTGACCGAAAGATTAGAGTGCTACGTAATGACAACGGCAGAGAGTACGTGGGCTGTAGTGGGTGGATGAAGTCGCAGGGCATAAAATGGGAACAAACTACACTGTAATTACCTCAATAAAATGGCATGGTGGAGCAGATAAACTCGATACTCTAGATCATGGTACGGACCATGTTGGTGGATGCGGAATTGCCGCGAAGCTTATGGACGGAAGCTGTGCGTTGGACAAGCTACACCATCAACCTCACTCCTACAGCGGTGCTGAAGGGGAAGAGCAGCTGGAAGATGCCACAGGAGGTTTGGAGCGGACGCAAGCCAAGTGTGGCACTCCTGAAAGTGTTTGAGTGTAAGGCGCACACGATGGTGCAGGCTGTGCAGCGACATGACAGCAAGCTGGAGCCGCGGGCAAAGTCATATCTCATCCTTGGCTATGAGAGCACGCATAAGGTGTACCGGCTCTAGGACATGGGTAAGGAGGAGGTAATCCACAGCCGAGACATCGAGTTTGATGAGTAGGAGAGCTACATCAGTAGCAATGATGTGGGCATGGTGGACTCTCCGAAGACAGGGGAGTGGTTACAACTCCTTGACTACGAGAAGGAACTGGCGGATGAGGAAATTGAGGATGCGATATCACAATGCGGTGGTGCACCAACAGTAGCAGCCGACGCAGAGGATTCTGATGATGATCAAGCTGATGAGGAGATCCATAGGAAGGATCCGGCGGATGAGGCACCAAGGGTGCCAAGGCGCACACTCCCGGCAGAGTATACATCAAGCTTCGGTGGAAAATCCACTGGACGCGCGGCCCGTCCGGGCGATGTTTCATCGGAGCGAAAGAGATCCTTGGAGAGCCGTCCGGTCAATGATTCACTGGAGCGTACAGAGTCGGAAGGATTCTAGCAGAGCGACAATGCGCCACCAAAACTGCCTCACCGCAGTGGGAGGCAGTGGAAAGCAGGGAAGCACTTCGATGCAAGCACCGGTCAATGGATCAGCCATTGTGGTGCATGCTGGCTGCATCAACAGAGCCAACTCTCGTGCAAGAGGCGCTTGTGCAGCCCGAAGGGGATCAATTGGATGCATCCATCATATCGGAGCTGGCGTCTATCATGGAAAATGACACGTGGGAGCTGCTTGACAGGCCGAAAGATTCTAAGGTCATCGGCTCAAAGTGGGTCTTTAAAACCAAGTTCACAAAGGAATGTGTAGTTGACAAATACAAGGTTTGGCTGGTGGCAAAGGGATACACAAAGTGTAAGGGTGAGCACTACGATGAGACGTTTGCTCTCGTCGCCAAGTTCACAAGCATGTGGGCAATCCTTGTGGTGGCAGGCACGAAGGATATAGAGCTCTACCAAATGGATGTAAAGACGGCCTTCCTCAATGGCATCATAGACAAAGAGATCTACATGGAGGTGCCAAAGGGGGTAGAAGCACTGAAGGGGAAGGTATGCAAGCTCCGAAAGTCCTCATACGAGCTAAAATAATTGTCAAGATACTGATGCCAACAAATGTATAGCTTCATGGCAGAGATCGGCTTCAAGCGCTGTGAATCGGATCACAACGTGTACGTGCGGTGCAACAAGCAGGTCAAGCAAGTTAGATTGTCGCACTCTACATGGACGACCTGATTTTTTGCTCGACAGATTTGCCAATCCTACAGCGGCTGAAAGAGCAGCTGAGCAACATATTCCAGATATAGGACATGGGGGAGCTGGAGTACTACCTTGAGATGAGCATCACGCGGAACCAGAGGATGCGCATGCTTGAGTTGGGGCAGGCCAAATACGTGGCCGAAGTGCTGAAGTAGTACGACATGGAGGACTGCAAACTGAGTGAACAGTCCGGTCTCCACGACCTGTGAACTGAGTGCGGTAATAGCGTTGTAGGCAAAAGAAGAGCGGGAGGATATGGCAGGGGTGCACTACCAATTGGCGGCGGATAGCCTCATGTACGCCATGGTGGCAAATCGACCAGACCTGGCCTACGCGGTGAACCAAGTGAGCAGGTACGTGGCCAATCCAGGGCCACTACACTGGCAGGCGGTCAAGCGCATCCTCCGCTACCTGCAGGCGACGCGGCATGCGCGCTTGATGTTTGACGGCAAGGGATAGGCAGATCCCATGCGTCTGGTCTGGTACACGGATGCAAACTACGCTGGCGATATGGACAAGCGAAAGTTCACATCCAGCTACGTGGTGTAGTAGGAAGCAAGACTACGTCGCCACATCAACAGCAGAAGCAGAGTACATCGCGCTGGCCGAGGCGGTCAAGGAGGCGGTGTGGCTCCGTAGGTTACTCGGGGAGCTGGGTGTGCCGCAACAGGAGCCTACGGTGGTGCTAGAGGACATCGGCTCCATCTCGCTGACCAACAACCCGATGCAGCACAAGAGGATGAAGCACATCGACGTGTGTTATCACTACACACGGGACATGGTTGAAAATGGGCAGGTGGTGCTGCAGCACACATCACACACAAAATGCTTGTGGATTGCTTGGTCAAAGCACAACCCGCGGACCGGCACGCGATGAGCGTGGTCGGACTTGGGAGCTATGATGGTCTAGAGAGTGCAGCGGAAGATGAGTGAGAGCAAGCAGGAACAGCGGGCATGGCAGGTGCAAGGGGGAGAATGTTGGAGATTTTCCCCTCTGCATGCCCAAGTGCGACGCCGGGAGGCGCTAGAGAGCCACCAGAGAAAGGAAAATCCTTGAAATCGGATCTAGCGGCTTGAGAATTGCTCAGATACTAAAATGGAGGATTGCTTCTGAAAAGTGATAAGTTTTTTAATCCGGTGGAAGTTATTTCACCGGAATCGGACAAGTGACGAGGGAGATATGGGCTTCCAAAGTTGGAGTGAGCGTGGTGGCTCTGGGAGTCTGCCGCTGTTCGACTGCCGGTAAATAATCGACCGGAATGAGTGACAAATGTCCATCTGGGGATTTTGCTCCGGAAGGCTGCCAAGGCGTCCGGTGAATGATTCGCCGGATGTCAGTAGTGTAGTTTGTTACTGAGGGAATTAACCAAAATCCTGGCTTGGAGTCCAAAACTCAGTAGTATGTTTTGTTACTCAGGGACTAGTCAAAATTCCGGCTGCAGGTCCGTGAATAAGATTCGAACCACATCAATCCTCATCACCAAACTTGATGATTAACTCATCGAAACATACCCCAAAGGCGCAAGGGGCACCGCCACTACGTGTAGGGACATTTGAACTTCCGGAATGGCATTATGATGGGTCCTTGATGTGTGAGGGCACCTCGACAGACGACATGGTGCGCGTTGTCGTCTGAGCGACTGGATAGGGGTGCTGCGCTACGACTGACCTAGCGAGAGCTAAGGTGATCCAAATCACGCACGGTTTGGTGCATTGGAGAGATCATGACTAGCCCTGCAATTGTTCAAACCATGTCCATGTTAAAAAGACTAAAGAAAATTTGGGTTATTCCCTTTGCAAAAGTGACTTTCTCACAACTCTGTTCCACTCCCAGAAACATAGGGTGAGGCGACTAGAAAGCTCATGCTTCGACTATGAACCTACACAAAAGTAGCAATGAAGACAGAAGATCCGTCAAGCCACGTTGGAACTGCCACCACACAGTTTTCTGACAGACTACTCTTGTTTTCGATGGGTATTCTGCCTTCTACAAAATAGTAACACAGTAGTTACGATTCACAATTGGGTCCTCATCACAAAGTGCAAGTGTGGTGGTCCCCGTTGCCGCTTCCGTTTTGACCGGGATTGTGAGTTTATAGGGGAGGCGGATGTTTTCCTCAAGATTTGGGATATCAGATATGAGACCTGTGTATCCTACACTCAAGAGTAGAACGATGTCTCTGAGCATTGGAAACACATCATGGTTGATGCGGTACATACTATGCACGTAGGTTCAGGTGTGTCCAAGGGCTTTTTCTTCAAGGCCATGCTGTACATGACTTGGGTTTGGAACACAGGTCTTCACGGTTCTTTTCTCCCTCACATTCCCCCCTGCTAGTATTGGTGTTGGAAACACACAGATATTCATCTTACGTATTTCTGGGGTTGCGCTGTCATCGTTTGAGGACCAATGGGATGGCAAGCTGGCTCCCCGTGGCCGTCTCTGCATCTATCTTGGGGTATCTTGTTTGTTAAAGGCTTGGCAGTTTGAGGACTCTGTCCGGCAGGGAATCATTGAGTCACGAGACACGCTGTTCTTTGAGGAGCTTTTGCTACAAGTTTTCCCTTTTCTCTGTGCCAGAGTATGTTTAGCCATGTTGCCACAATTTAGTGGGGGAGGTTCTGCACATGTACGTCACATTTCTCCCTGTCTTTCGGTGTCCATAATTCCTGGTTCCACAGTGTCAGCTACGTGTCCACAGTGTGGACTCCACACACAGAGGACACCTTTGTCATACTGGAGTCTCCATCTGAGTCTATTCTTCCCGCTGTTGACCACACATCCTAGTCCACCTGTTTGGCTGTTGAATCTTCCAGCTAGGCAAGTGAGTCCAATTCTTTGCCCACTAATTTTGCCACCCAAGCAACAGAGTCCGTCACTTCGGTCGCTAACGCAATCAAATAGTAGGGAAGATCTCCAAATCCCAAGTCTGTCACTCTCGTGGAGCAACCCGTCATGTCCTTGCCTCCTCGAATCCTCAGCTTCCACTCGTCAAGTATTCGTCTGACATACTCATACACTCCTGGTGGTTGTCTTCGTCCACGTACCCCAGTGCCTCCATCAGGCATGCAACCTGCCGTCGCCCAGCCTCTCCCGGCCACGACCCTATGTCCTATGCCTCCTTCTCACACTATGGTGAGGGGAGATCCAGAGTTGAAGGCCTTGAGTCTTATTTCCCTCACCATCATCACAGCAGACCTTCATCCTGGATCCGTATTGGGTTATACCCTTTCTACAGGAGGATCGATGTGTGCAGGATCTCCATTCATGGGGTTGATCAGCGTGCAGACGTTTTGACCAAGGGCCTTCCTGCACCATTGTTCTATTCCCATGCACAGGCCACAAGGTTGCTTTGGCTTGGGCCATGAGGAAACAAGGCACAAGGGGGAGTGTTAGAATATATATGTTATGTCCCCTACTTCTGAAAACCTATTGCATGTCTCAGATTATGCTTGACCTACACTGTTCAAGTGTCCCTCGTTGGGGACGTTTGCATTACTTGTCTTGTTTGCTCCTTGCTCATGGGGTTGATAGAGTGTGGCCCTTAAGGCTCATTCCTACTGAGGTGACTTTGACCCCATTTGTCATTTCTCCTCTACTGATGCAACGCAAGGCATGCAAAAAACTATTGCTCCTCTAGCACTTGTAATATGCAATAATAGCACTCTTCTGAGTGGTTTCACGTGTGTGTGTGTGTGTGTGTGTGTGTGTGTGTANTTAAGGCTCATTCCTACTGAGGTGACTTTGACCCCATTTGTCATTTCTCCTCTACTGATGCAACGCAAGGCATGCAAAAAACTATTGCTCCTCTAGCACTTGTAATATGCAATAATAGCACTCTTCTGAGTGGTTTCACGTGTGTGTGTGTGTGTGTGTGTGTGTGTGTGTACGTGTGTGTGGTTCAGCATTTGCACCTTTGGAATGTGACTGACATCTACGTCTGTACTTTGCCAAGGTGACTGAAGCTAGGTTGGACAAGAGAGTGACTTCTCACAATGCCAGCACCAACAGCCGACCACGGTGCACCTGTGAGCTACATGTTGCCGTTTTTCATGGCTCTAGTGCCGGTACCAAACTGGGCCCAGAACGTGTATGATGACATGGCAAAGATGCACGCTGGTAACACATATGTAGACCCTCCAATGGTGCACACTCCGGAGGTCACTGCAGCCCCTCAGCAATCAGGTCCGTGCTGATGGAAAACTCATGTCACCAACTCACACATGTTCCCCATTCACAAATTGTTGTATGATACTGTAGCATCTCACCACATGTCCTTGCATGGCCAATTGTTTTTGTTATTGTATACCATGCATGATGTGGAGGGGGTGCAGACTGGGTCAGTGGAAGTCCTAAAAGTTGAAGGACTGCAAGTACCTAGAGGGACCTCGAGGCTGACTAGGGTGTTGTATGTCCCTCGACTACAAGTGAACTTGCTAACATGGGGGCAACTCGACTGCTTTGTCAGGAATGTCTACACTAGATGCATGCATATTTATGCTCATGTTGCTGGCTGAAGGGCCCTTCCATGTTGGCATGCTCTATGGATTGACAATGTTCCCCACACTTCTATCCAGTCACCGTTTGATGTACATCATGACCAAGGTAGACCCCAAACTCACAGACCTCAAGCACAAAAGACTGGCACATATCAATTCCAAACTGGTCAGTGATCTACTGAAGCATCAACCTGCACACGGACTCAGCTAAGATATAAGTTCCGAGGGCGTGAAAGAAACTGCTGGTCTCAACTTCCAGGAGGGAAAGGCACAGCACGTCACCAAAGTACTCTTCGAATTGATGCATGCTGACCCAACAGGTTCTATGTCAGTTCCTCCTGTCACAATATGTGTCAGTGTACACATTGATGCTTACCGAGGACTACAGCCGGTTCCATCATGCAATCCTTTTTGAAACAGAGAAAGATGCCCAATGGGCCATCACGGAATGGATCCCTCTGGCCGAGCAACGTACCGGCGACCCCTTGTACCTTCTATACACTGATCGTAAAGGAGATTTTTTTTGGAAAGCTGGAAATGAAACTGAATATAAAAGGAACTGTACATCGAACCACGACACCATACACGCCTGAAATAAACGGGTTGGCTGAGATGTGGCACAGAACACTGGGAGATGCCATTTGTACCTTGCTGGCTGAATCTGGTCTGTCCTTTGGGTTCTGGGAGGAAGCAGTTAAATATATTACCTGGGTGTGGAACCGGGTGCCACAGAGTTCTCTTTCCAAGTCCATCAATCCCTCGGAAAGGTGGTTCAAGCAGGAGGCAGATCTTCAGCTTATAAGAGTAGGGGGTACGATGGCATGTGTGTGGTCTGCTGACCCACAGCGTGAACACTAACAAATCCCTCGGAAAAGGTGGTCTGTCTTTTTTGGAGTGTCACATGCATCAATATTCTGGGACCTAGTGCATTACACATTCCTTGAGAGTCGAGATGCCTCATTCTTGGAATGTATGCCCTACAAAACATTAAAGGGTCTGAAGCACACATCAGCATTCAATGTTCCTAAATGCCACGCTGCGTGTCTTAGTGTTCCTGTCTTTGTCCCAGTGATCTCATCAATTGTTGCTCAAAGTTCAAGCATAGGCAACAACATGGAACCAACATCATTGGTTTCACATGATCTGTTCACACCGGCAAACATGTCTAGCAGTAGTGCAAACACCTTCAGGTCACCACCAGGCTTGAACCCAACACATAACAACACCAACCAACCTGGCCCAGTTAATTGCTTCCATTGAAACGTGGCCAGAGCTGGGAACTGACAGTTTTACCATACTAAGGGACTTGCCAACATTGATTCTACCCTCACTGAGCCTCTCACTGTCGAGAAGTCTAGGGGATGTCTAGACGTGGCAGAGTGGAAAAAGACCATAGTGGTTGAGCTTAACGCCCTTCAGGAACACAAAGTCTATGAGCTTGTACCTTTCCCTCTAGGATAAAAGATAATCAATGCGAAGTGGGTGCACAAGGTGAAACAGAATTTTCTTGGCATGCTTGGAAAATACAAGGCCCGACTGGTTGCCAAGGGCTTTCACCAAAAACTAGGACAAGTCTTCCCTAACACGTATCCCCCAGTAGGAAGGAATACATGTTATCGTGTCCTTTTAGAGATTGCAGCACATGAGAGACGGGAAATCCACCAAATGGATGTCAAGACTGCTTTTTTGCACAGTCTATTGGATGAAGAACTCTACATGCAACAGCAACCAGCTCTTACTGACGGAATGGATAGAACATGGCTTATACTGAAGGCTCTCTATGGCCTGAAGCAAGCCCTATGGTGCTGAACGAAGAAATCTGCTGCACACTCAAGAGTGGACGGTTCTTACAGGGTGTATCAGAACCTTCTTGTTCATTCACTGGACAGACTGTGTCCCACTAGCCCTGTTGATGTATGCTGATGACATGTTGATGCTGTCTCCCTCTCTCCATCTTGTCAAGGCAAAACATTCGCTGCTGACTGCGCACCACCACATGAAAAATCTTGGAGAAGCCCACAACTTTCTTGGCATGACCATCATCTGTGACAGAACGGCATGCACACTAACATCCCACGAGGGGAGCTTCATTACACAGTTGATAGGACAGTTCTATCACCTTGTGCAAAAAATGCCTTGACAAACCTCACCCATGAGTTCAGACGTGAATGGAAACCTCCTTGATCCACACACCAGAAACCGGACATAGACCCCACACTGTACAGACAGATTATTGGTAGCCTCATATGCCTCTCATCTACCACACGGCCAGATATTTCCTCTGCAGTGAATACCCTTGTCCTGTTCTATCAACAACTGCACACTGTGCATCACAGGGCACTGCTTAAGCCGCTGCACTGTATGTTTGACAATGCATCGATTGGTCTTATCTTTGACCCTGGCAAAAACCCTTTGCTTGTTGAATATTCTGACAATGAACATACATGGGAGAGGACTACACGGGATCAGAGGGTTATGTTTTTGACTGTGGGAACAACCATGTCTTGGCGTGCAAAGCAATCATGTGTGGCACACAGTGTGGCGAAGCCAAAGTACAATATTGAAGCTGCTTGTGACACGTCCTAGTTGCGTCAACTCCTTGAGGACCTGGGGTTCGCCGTGGGATCTGTGCCGCTTCATAGTGATAGTTTTGCAACACAACGCATCACTACTAATGATAGGGTGCTACATCTATGCACTAAGCATGTAGGTATTAGGAAATGTTTTGTGCGTAAGGCCGTAGTGGTGCGCACTATGCTCGTGTGTGAAGAACATGGAACTGAGCAGCTCACTGACTTCCCAACTAAATCACTTCCATCTTCTATTCTTCTCAAACAACTTCATCTGCTCATATGCATGCACGTAACACCATTGGTCAAGGGGGCATGATCACCCTCTATGTGTTTATTTCTTTGTATGTGGCCTTGGGTGTGCAGTTCATGTGGTTCTGACGGCCCGTGATGATCTTTACTGATTGCTGAGACACACGCCTGCCTATCTTTACCTTACTGATTAGCGGCATCATCCACCTATCTCACGCGTCCCGCCGACCGTCAACCCATGCTTGCTCTCTGCCTCACAATGAATGCCTTATGTCCTTGATACTTCAGTGGCACAAAATGTTGTTTATGTTAGGAAACCTAGAGAGAACCTCAAAAAGCATCTTTTGTAGGAATAGAATGGTTCTATGAATTTTGTGACCTTGCGAGTTTCAGCAAAGGAATTCACAGACAGTTCTATATGACTTCTCAGACTTGAGGTTGTTTTTTCCTTGGAGCCCTTCGAGCGCTGACGATCCTTTCTCGTCGCCTGGCAGGTAAGCCTCGAGTACAGAGGTTCACCCGCGTGACCTAGGGTTTGTTTTTGTGAGCTCAAATGGCCTTGAAACTTTGCCCTATGTATTGAGTTTGAATTGTAACAAAGCTCTCATATTTGGCTAATGTCTTCTTTCTGTTGTAATTACTCTGTTACCCTTTTTGTGTGTGATGGAATAATGGAAAGAAGAAGGAAATTCCTTCTCATCTTCCCCATTCTCCTCTTCCATGTTTTACGTAATGGCTGAGGGGAGAAGGAAGTCATACCCCTTCTCCTCCTCTAGGCAGTCGGGATTTTAAAGAGAAGGAAGGGGGAAGATGCTGTGGTAACCCCCCCCTCTCCTCCCCCTTGGGCCATTGGCCCATGTGAGAGGCAAGAGAGAGAGAGAGAGAGAGAGAGAGAGAGAGAG
>SZWC01017586.1:14219-33828 GCA_023375785.1 Penium margaritaceum | reverse complement strand
CGTCCGCCTTGTCGCGCTAGTCGTTCTGGTTCAAACGGCGCGTCGTTCTGACGCCTGTGCAGAAAGTTACGGCCGGGCGAGTGTTTTCCACCTCGGCGGGCCACCCTGGCAATTTGCGCAGATTTGTGCACGGTGTGCCTCGTGTGGAGCCAAACACGCCCCTGGATGCGCTGCCTGCGCACCAGGCTGCCCCAGCTATTTAGTTGATTTGGCTCATTGTTGTAACTAACTCTGCAATTACTTTCAGATTCCAGCACTTGTGGTTCACTCCATCTGTATTCCATCCCTGCCCACTACATGCCCTGCCTTGTGACTCGCGCGTCAGCTGGCCAGGCCAGTGCCTTGTCAGTGAACAGCAACTAGGCTAGCAAGCTACGTGGCGTGGGAAGTGTTCAGGAATCTTGGCAGGTATATCATTACTCCGTCTTATAAAAAACTGCGTTGGATGTGTGTGTGTGTGTATGTGTGTGTGTGTGTGTGTGTGTGTGTGTGTGTGTGTGTGTGTGTGTGTGTGTGAAAAGTAAGCAAGGAATGCATGTCATGTGAAAAGTGGACAATGTAAAATTTAGAGGTCCAACAGAGGGTTATGCGGACTGTAAGTGTTGAAGTTCGTTGGCCACTCACAACTCTGTGCTCTCTTGCCCATCACACACTGTGCATCTCATTGTACAGATTAAATGACATGGCTCAACCTGGGGAAGCAACAGACGTGACAGCTTTGGCAGAAGTCTTTGATGCTCCCTGGCAACTGCTGCAGCTTCCCCCAGGGGCTTCTTCTGAGACACTTGTTGCCATCGTCTAACTTCTTGTGCCTCTTATGACTCTGTGATGCGGTAGATGCTAGGGCCCGTACATTCTAACTGCCGTGCCCTGCATCATGTTGCTTGCATTGAATGTTTTTGGGGGAGCTGCATTTCCCGGGTGCTGATCCTTAGGGGGCCACTGTGTTGGGTTTACCCGTGCATTGGTGAACCAAGCGGTCGGGCTCGACCCCCGGGTGGCGGTGTGCACTCGCTCGGGCGTGATGCCCGGAGCGAGGCACGCTCACCGGTTGACTTAGTCACGCACGCTCCCCACTCACTTCTGTCTTGGTTGTACCGAACTAAGTGAAGCAAGCTTTCCGCATCCATGGCGTGGCATGTCTCTTGCATGTCCCTAGTTGGTCTCACACGTGTGACCTAGGAAGGTTACTAGTAACTTCTGGTATCAGAGCAGGTGAGGCACCTCACCACTGCTCACACGGTCCTAGTCGCTGGCTTCAATGTACACCCAAGCAAATTAGGTCGAGCAACACCTGTCCGACCTCACCGCAGCAGTGAGTCCTCTCCTCTCGTCGCAACTTCACCGCAGTCTTGCGGACTCACATCCCTCTCGCTCTTCGGAGCACTCGTGACCATTGTTGGGCGTCCCAGGCTGGTCTCGGCCACTTATCGCCACTCTGGCTCACCCACAGCCACTCTCGGTTGCTCGCAACTATCTTCAGCCACTCTCGGCCGTGTTGCGACTGCTCCGTGCCAGTCGCCAACTCCAGCTACTCAGCATCTTCAGCTGACCTCTCTTAACGTCGCTGCCTCAGCTGCCATCTCCCAGCAGCACCTCTCTCGGCAGCGATCTCTTTTGGCATCTTTCGCGTAGCCGGCCTTCTCAGCCGCCCCTCGCAACTGCTCTTTCTTACCGGCATCCTCACCGCACTACGCAGCATCCTCTGCAGTGCCGAGTGGCTGCTGACCGTCTGTTAACTACAGCAGTGGATCTCCCAGTCTCGCACACTGGCGGACGACGTGCTACTGTGGGTGCGTATGCTTGACCACAGTTACTGGCAGGACTACATTGACGCCGAATGGGAACGGGAGGAAGCAGAAATTGATCGCCAGGTTTACACGCCGGATGACCTCCCACCATCACCACCTCTCTCACCAAGGATGCAACCCACCAGCATTTCCGAACCTGCCAAACCTGCCGCCTCTCCCTCGTCTACACCTCTCCCTACCACTGCAGGATCAGCTGATGCAACTACTGCAACCGAGGTTCCTGGTGTCATCCCCGTTCTCCCCTTGCACACTGACTCAATAGGTTTGGCCGGTGCCATTCTTGACGCTGCCGCCGGTGCCGCAGCGACTTTCGCAGCAACAGCTAGGGCCTGCCATGCTCCTGCACAGACGGCCGTCGGCCGAGCAACTAAAGCATACACACAGACAGCTGCTTCTCTCACCCTACTGGCAGCAGTGGCTGCCAATATTGCCACCCAGATCACAGCAGCTGCAGCGTCTATTGCCATCGCAGCCTCCACAGCAGCAGACACCACCTCCAGCTCTGTCGGCTCCATCAGAGCATCCACCGCAACGGCGGTGCTAACGCCCACTGGTGCCCCTCGTGACGCGCCATCGCACGTCACCACCGGCGTCCTGATTGCATCAGCCTCAGCTGCAGTTGCTGGCGCCACTGCCACGGGGCTTCTCTGCCTCACTGTGGCAGTGGCAGGGTGGGTGGCTGTCCTGTCCTCTTCAGCCGCTGCTGTGGTGCCGCCGCTCTTCACTCTTCTTCCTCGGCACTAGCGCGGTGAGCAGTGCATTCTTACTCATCCCTTCCCACACTTGCATTTAACATCTTCTCACTCACTCCACTCCTAGGCTTGAGTTTGTCTTCCCACCATGCCTGCACCAGAGGAGACCATAGAAGCCCTCCAGGCCACACTTAGTGAGGCACAGGCAGAGAGGCGTAGGGCAGAGGATGAGTTTCTCCGGGGGCAGGAATCAAAAGAGGAGTTTGCCGCCACCATTGCTGCTCTAGTGTTAGAACGGCTGCGATCCATACCCACATTCGCTGCAGTGCTTCCCACTACAGAATCTGGTTCGGCAGATTCATCGGCTCCTTCTGGTGGTGCTGTTGCCAACTCCTCCTCTCCGGCTCTTTCCTCATCAGTCTTTGTTCGCCCTGTGCTACCAGCCTGCCAGAAGGACTTTGAAACTCCTCTTCCACAATTCACTCCCAAACTCACATTCACCTCCTGGGAAACACGCTTTAGCGCGTGGGTCCAGGGTGAGCTTCTCTGGCAATACTACTCGCCGGCAAAACCATCGTTTGTGCCACAGCCCACTGAGGCCGCTCGCGCAGTGAGAGCACTCATCAACGCAGGCCCAGAGAGTCTCCTCGACGACATTGGTACGTACAATGCTGACCCTTCCCGCGGTACACCAGCAGATCCCGTCGGTGCCTATGCCCTCATCCGCCGCCGCAAAACCGTAACTGGCCACGCGGCCCAAAGCGCTCTCACGGTGCAGTTCAACACCTTGCAGATGCGTGCGGACGAAACAGCAGATGAATATTGGGCACGTAGCTTACGTCTGCTGCGCGATCTTGGCAAAGCCGCACCTGGACCTCTCTTTGCCTGTCTCTCCATCATCGCAGGCCTCATTCCCGAACTCTCGGACCTGTACTTGCATGTTTCTCAGTCAGAGCTCGAGCGTCTTGCATCTGAGCCTGTCCCAGCTGATTCTCCACCTGGGATTGGGCCCCTCTTTGACTTCACTGCTTCACGTCTCACTGACTGGTGGAATGCTTTGCAAAACAAGTGCAAGCATCGCGCTGCCCTCGCAGCTATCACCACCGCCTCTTCTTCCTCATCTGCCACAGCCTCCTCTTCCACCTCTTCCACACAATCAGCAGCACACTCCACGCAGGGTGTCTCCCGCAGTGGGGGTGGTGGATCCACTCGTGGTGGTGGTCGCGGAGGCAAAGGCCGTGGGAGTGGCCGCGGTGGCAAAAATTCAACTCCCACTACGGACGTCACTTGCTGGAACTGTGGCGCGTCTGGTCATTCTGCACCAAAGTGTCCTGCCCCTCGTGACGATGCACGTCTGGCCTCCTCCATGCGCGCCCATTGGGCCCGCACGGGCGCCACTGCCTCATCGGCGGCCGCAGTAGTAACCGTCGCCTCATCCTCCTCGTCCTCTACTGCTCTCTCCACTACATCCGCCCCACTACATCCGACTCCCACTGCACCCAGCCCCTGGGGCTGGATACCTCCTCCCTCTGGTCCTCCATACTACGATCCCCCATCTTCACACTACCACGTACCTCATTGGAGTCGTGATGATGGGAACTTCTCTGATCGCTCCTCCGACCGTTCCTCGGAACGCTCTTCCGATCGTCGTGATGAAGAGCGCAACCTCGAGCGTCGACTTGCCGAACTTCTCCATCTTTACTCTCATGGAGGTGAGAGTATGAGTGGCCAGTGTTGTTCTTCTGTATGTGAGTCTGAGGCCACCCTTCGGGGTGCCACCTCTGGTCGCGTTCAAGGGGATTTGCCTGAAGATTGCGAGTGGATTGAGGAATGGCAGTCGTGCACATTTCCCACACGTTTTGGCTCTTCGTCCTCCTCCTCTACCCGTGGCACCATCGCTGTCTGTCTTATTCTCCCGTCCACTCGTGCATCCCCTGGCCTCTGGATCATTGATTCAGGTGCCACTCATCACATGACCTCCTGTCGCTCTTCCTTTGTCTCTCTCGGTCCCGTTCAATCCGTCCGCTCTGTTCGCACCGGCTCTGGCCAGCTGCTGTCTGTGCAAGGTGCTGGGGTCGTACGTTTTGTCGGTCCTGGTGGCACTGTCTACTTGTCTGACGTGTTGTATGTGCCTGACCTGGAAGTCAGTCTCCTCTACGTGACCACCCTTGATGACCAGGGCACGTGGCCTCGCCTCTATCTCTCTGCGCTCATCTGGCCGTGTTGTTCTTCGTGGCATGCGGTGCGATCGCCTGTTTCGCATTCCACTCAATCTGCCCTCATCTTCCGCTGCCTCTGCACTTGTTCACGTTACCCCCTCCTTGTCTCCTGATCATGCCGATCTCTTGCACCGCCGCCTCTGTCACATCCACACTGCTGCCATCCAGCGTCTCTTGCGCCTGCAGCCTGCTCTTAGGCTTGATCCTGCCACGTTTGCGCCCCCTTGTGCATCCACTTGTCTGGACTGTGCCAGTGGAAAAATGCACCGCTCTCCCTTTTCCTTGTCTGACTCCACGACCACTCACCCTCTTGACCTGGTCCATGCAAACGTCATGGGTCCTCTGCCCCACGACTTTCTTGGTGGTCTTGGCCGCTACGTCCTGTGCTTGACGGATGACTTCTCTCGCTACCGTTGGGTCTTCGCCCTTCGCCACAAGAGCGACGTCACTGATGTCCTAGAGTCCTGGCTCCCGCAGGCTGAACGTGCTTGTGGGCGCCCGTTACGTGTCTTTTGCAGCGATCGTGGGGGTGAATTCTTTGGTCCCACCTCTCGCTTCCTTGCGTCTCGTGGTGTCCGTCTCGAGTCCTCTGCCCCTTACACACCCCAACAGAATGGTGTCTCTGAGCGTTGGAACCGCACCCTTGCCGACGGGGTCCGATCTCTTCTCTCTGCCTCTGGGCAGTCACCCCTTTTTGCCTTCGAGGCCATGTGCTACATGACCTGGGTCTGGAACCGTGTCCCTCACGGCCCTCTCCCTCACACAGTCACTCCCTTTGAGCGCTGGACTGGGCATCGTGCTGANCTGCCCCTTACACACCCCAACAGAATGGTGTCTCTGAGCGTTGGAACCGCACCCTTGCCGACGGGGTCCGATCTCTTCTCTTTGCCTCTGGGCAGTCACCCCTTTTTGCCTTCGAGGCCATGTGCTACATGACCTGGGTCTGGAACCGTGTCCCTCACGGCCCTCTCCCTCACACAGTCACTCCCTTTGAGCGCTGGACTGGGCATCGTGCTGACCTTCGGCTTGCCGGTGTCTGGGGGTGTCTTGCCTCTGTGTGGATCCCCTCGGACCAACGGGACGGCAAGCTCGCTCCTCGTGGCCACCTCTGTATCTTTCTGGGCATCTCCCTTCTCCAAAGCATGGCGCTTTTGGGATCCCTCTAGATGCCGGGTCGTTGAATCTCGTGATGCCCTCTTCTTTGAGCACCTCTTTGAACGCGACTGTCCGCACTTCGGTGGCTCCCTCTCTCCGCCCTCTCCGGGTGGGGGTGGTCCTCTGCCCTCTGGGTCCTCTCTTCTCCCGTCGGGGCGTCCCTCGTCCCCCGAGTCCGGTTCTCCCGCTTCCAGTTCTCACGAGTCCAGTTCTCCCGAGTCCAGTTCTGCCCTACCGTCATCCCCCACTGAGTCTGGCTCTCACACTGAGTCCTCTGCTCCTCGCATGTCCTCTCCTCCGCAGTCCCCCACTATGGTCTCCCCTGCATCATCTGTGTCTCCACCTGTCGTGGTCACTCCGTCATCCGAGCCTCATGCTCCTGAGACCATATCCTCTCCTCCCCCGGCTGTCCAGTCGCACTCCTCCTCTCCTCCTCCCTCGTCACGTGCACCGTCCGTCCCACCGGTGTCGCCCTACACTCGTGGCGGACGCCTCCGAGCGCTTCCTTCACAGTCTCATCCAGTGGTCTCTGGTGACCCTGGCCTTCGGGCCCTCGGTCTTGTCTCCTCTGCTCTGTCCACTACGGCCTCAGTCGTCCACCCCAGCACAGGCCTTGGGTACTCCCTTCTTGAGGAGGAATTTCACTCTGCCCTGTCATCCTCTGTGGCTGAGTACGTGGCAACCTGCTTTGCTACCGCTGGTCTCCCACCTCTAGCGCCTGAGCCCCTGACTATGCAGGCAGCTCGCACAGCCCCCGACTCACCGCTGTGGGAAAAAACCATGAAGGCTGAGCTTGATGCACTCGCTGAACACGGCGTGTATGAGCTCGTGGATCTACCACCTGGTCGCAAGGCAGTCGCAGCCAAGTGGGTGTACCGCCGCAAACTCAATCCTGACAACACAATCGAACGGTACAAAGCTCGCCTCACCGCAAAGGGATTCTCCCAGATCCCAGGTGTCGACTTTGACGAGACATTCGCCCCAGTGGGCAGGTACACCACGGCCAGAGCTCTACTGAGCCTAGTCGCTCAGCACGACTGGGAACTCGAGCAAATGGATGTTAACAATGCCTTTCTCCATGGCAGCTTGGATGAGGAGATTTACATGGTACAGCCACCCGGCTTCTCAGATGGAACGAACAGGGTATGGCGTCTGCGCAAGGCCCTCTACGGTTTGAAGCAGTCACCACGGTGTTGGAACCAAGAGATCACGACGACTCTTGAAAAGGGTGGCTACAAACGAAGCCCCGTGGACCCTGCCCTGTTCCTCAGTGATCCTACCAAACCACTTGTTTCCATCCTCGTCTACGTGGATGACCTCCTCATCGCCTCTCCCAATCCAGCCTCAGTCAGAGCGGTCAAAGCCCTTCTGCAGTCGACATACAAGATGAAAGACCTTGGCCCGGCTCGGGTCTTCCTTGGTATGGAGCTGGAACGTGATCGCCAGCGACGTACCTTGCACGTTCACCAGGCTGCGTATGTACGTAGTCCGGGGGAGCGCTTCTCACCGCTCCTCACAGCCATCCCCACTGCGTCCACTCCCATGACACCCGCCGGTCAGTCCCTACTGAAGTCTCGGGAGGTGTCCACGCTGGGGGAGACGGTCGATGTGACCGACTACCTCAGAGTCATTGGTTCGTTGATGTACCTTGCCACTACCACTCGTGCTGATGTGGCATTTGCCGTCAACTTCCTTTCTCAGTTCTCGCAGTACCCCCGTGAGCGGCATCTTGAGGCTGCATTGCGGGTTGTGCGCTATGCTCTCTCCACACCCCGCATCGGACTGTACTTTCGTGCACAGCCCTCGGTGGTGGTGGACGGCTTCACCGACAGTGATTGGGCACATGACACTGATGCCCGCAGCCGAACAGGCTACATCTTCCTTGTTGGTGGCACTGCAGTCTCCTGGAAAAGTGGCAAGCAAGGGTGTGTNGCACGCAGCACCGCTGAGGCTGAGTATGTCGCACTTGGAGCAGGCACATGTGAGGCTGTCTGGCTTTGTCGCTTGCTGCAGCAGCTGCGTGTGCCCATTCGCTGCATCACTCTGCGTTGCGACAACCAAAGCACAAAGGCCATTGCTGAGAATAGCGGCATGCATCATTCACGCACCAAGCACATCAATGTTGAGCACCATTTTGTTCGCGAGTGCATTGCTGCCGGCATTGTTCAGGTGACTTGGATGGACACACGGTCGCAGCGAGCTGACTTCCTTACAAAAGCCCTCAGTCGTAATGTGTTCAAGAGTGCTGTCCATTCTGTTGGTCTCATCTGTCCACATGATCCAGGTTGATTGATTCATCGTGTCGTTATCACTTCTCGTGACCCCCCCCCTTTTGTGTGGTTCTCACATGCATGGATTGATTGGCTGCGGTGCATGGGGGAGTGTTGAAGTTCGTTGGCCACTCACAACTCTGTGCTCTCTTGCCCATCACACACTGTGCATCTCATTGTACAGATTAAATGACATGGCTCAACCTGGGGAAGAACAAACGTGACAGCTCTGGCAAAAGTCTTTGATGCTCCCTGGCAACTGCTGCAGCTTCCCCCAGGGGCTTCTTCTGAGACACTTGTTGCCATCGTCTAACTTCTTGTGCCTCTTATGACTCTGTGATGCGGTAGATGCTAGGGTCCGTACATTCTAACTGCCGTGCCCTGCATCATGTTGCTTGCATTGAATGTTTCTGGGGGAGCTGCATTTCCCAGGTGCTGATCCTTAGGGGGCCACTGTGTTGGGTTTACCCGTGCATTGGTGAACCAAGCGGTCGGGCTCGACCCCCGGGTGGCGGTGTGCACTCGCTCGGGCGTGATGCCCGGAGCGAGACACGCTCACCGGTTGACTTAGTCACGCACGCTCCCCACTCACTTCTGTCTTGGTTGTACCGAACTAAGTGAAGCAAGCTTTCCGCATCCATGGTGTGGCATGTCTCTTGCATGTCCCTAGTTGGTCTCACACGTTTGACCTAGGAAGGTTACTAGTAACTTCAATAAGTTCCAATGACATCGAATGAATTGAAATCTGTGCCAATAAGACTCCTTAAACTGTATCAAATTCCTGAAGAGTCTTTTGCCTTTGTTCCTTCTACTTGTGGAGCATTCATGCATCAGTTGTCATAACATACGCAATACCAAGATGCCAATTGTGATGCGATTTTACTTCTAGATTTCTAACTTTTTGTTATAAATTGATGAAAAGCGTCATTGAAGTACATATTTTGTTTGTTAATTAATGTTTCACGTGTCCCATTTCTTTTAGCCGCCTGTTTCTTTGTTGTAAATAATTCTCAAACAATTTTTTATCCTAAAATGAAGAAATTTAAACACGGAGTTAATTTTTCTGATTTGTTTCCCCTGTTCGTAGTGTTCTTTCGGGACAAATGGGCATGATTCGGAGTATCCAGTTACGTCCACGGGCCACGCACTTACACGCACTTACACGCACTTACACGCACTTACACGAACTTACACGCACTTACACGCACTTACACGTACTTACATGCACTTACACGTACTTACACGTACTTACTTGTACTTGCAAGCACTTACACCCACTTACACACACTTACACGCACTTACACACACTTACACGTGCTAACATGTACTTACACGTACTTACACGCACTAACTTGCACTTACACGTACTTACACGTACTTACACGCACTTACACGCACTTACACATACTTACATGCACTTGCACACACACACACGCACTTACACACACTTACACACACTTACACGCACTTACACGCACTTACACGCACTTACATACACTTACATGCACTTACACGCACTTACATGTACTTACATGCACTTACACACACTTACACGCACTAACACGCACTAACACACACTTGCACGCACTTACACGTACTTAAACGAACTTACACGCACTTACACGAACTTAAACGTACTTACACGCACTTACACGAACTTACACGTACTTACACGCACTTAAACTTAACTTACACACACTTACACGTACTTAAACTGATCTTACACGTACTTATACACACTTACACACACTTGCACACACTTACACACACTTACACGCACCTACACGCACTTACACACACTTACACACACTTACACGTACTGACACGCACTTACACGCACTTACACGAACTAACACACACTTAAACGAAACTTACACGCACTTACACGCACTTCCACGTACTTATACGCACTTACACGCACTTACACGTACTTACATGCACGTACACGCACTTACATGAACTTAAACCGCACTTACACACACTTATACGCACTTACACGCACTTACACAAACTTATATTTACTTACACGCACTTACACGCACTTACACGCACTGACACGCACTTACACGTACTTACACGCGCTTACACGTACTTACACGTACTTACACACACTTACACGCAGTTACACGCACTTACACGCACTTACACGTGCTTACATGCACTTACACGTACTTACACGCACTTACTTGCACTTACACGTACTTACATGTACTTGCACGTACCTACACGCACTTACACGCACTTGCACGCACTTACACGAACTTACACGCACATACACGCACTTACACGCACTTACACGCACTTTCACACACTTATACGCACTTACACGCACGTACACGCACTTACACGCACGTGCACACACGTACACGCACTTACACGCACTTACACGCACTTGCACATACTTATACATACTTACACACACTTACACACACTTTCACACACTTATACGTACTTACATGCACATACATGCACTTACACGCACTTTCACACACTTATACGCACTTACACGCACTTACACGCACTTCCATGCACTTACACACACTTACACGATGTTACACACACTAATGCACACTTACAGGTACTTAAACAAACTTACATGCACTAACACACACTTACACATACTTACACGCACTTCCACGAACTTACACGCACTTACACGCACTTACACGTACTTATACAAACTTACACTCACTTACACAAACTTACACGCACTTACATGCACTTACACGCACTTACACAAACTTACACATACTTACACGCACTTACACGAACTTACACGCACTTACACGCACTTACATGAACTTACACACACTAACACGCACTTACACGCACTTGCACGTACTTACACGCACTGATACGCACCTACACGCTCCTACACGCTCCTACACACACTTACACACACATACACACACTTACACGCCCTCACACACACTTACACGTACTTACAAGCACTTACACGCTCTTACACGCACTTACACGAACTTACACGAACCTACACGTACTTACATGCACTCACACGCACTTATACGCACTTACACGCACTTACACATACTTACATGTAATTACACAAACTTACACGCACCTACACGCATTGACACGCACTTACACAAACTTTCACGCACTTACATGCACTTACACGCACTTACACGAACTTACACGCACTTACATGAACTTACACACACTTACATGCACTTACACGCACTTACATCCACTTACACACACTTACACATACTATCACGTACTAACAAGCACTTACACGCACTTACACGCACTTAAACGCACTTACACGCACTTACACGAACTTACACAAACTTACACGCACTTAAACTGAACTTATACGCACTTACACGCACTTAAAATGAACTTACACGCACTTGCACGTACTTATACGAACTTGCACGCACTTACACGCCCTTACACACACCTACACGCACTTACACAAACTTACACGCACTTACACACACGTACACGTACTTACACGCACTTAAACGCAATTACATGCACATACACACACTTACACGAACGTACACACACTTACACGCACTTACGCGAACTTACACGCACTTACACGCCCTTACATGCACTTACACACACTTACATGCATTTATACGCAGTTACACGCACTTACACGTACTTACACGCACTTACATGCACTTCCAACAACTTACAAGCACTTACACGTACTTACACGAACTTACACACACTTACACGCACTTACACGCACTTACACGTACATACACGCACTTACATACACTTACACATACTTACAGGCACTTACACGCATTCACACGCACTTACACACACTTACACGCACTTACACACACTTTCCCGCACATACACGAACTTACACACACTTACATGCACTTACACGCACTTACACGCATTTACACACACTTACACACACTTACACGAACTTACACGCACTTACACATACTTACATACACTTACACACACTTACACGCCCTTACATGGACTTACACGTACTTACACGAACTTACACGCACTTACACACACTTACACGTACTTACACGTACTTACACGCACTTACACGCACTTACACGCACTTACACGCACTTACACATACTTACAAACACTTACACGTACTTACACGCACTTACACGCACTTACACGTACCTACACGCACTTACACGCACTTACACGCACTTACACACACTTACACGTACTTACACGTACTTACACGCACTTACACGCACTTACACATACTTACATACACTTACACACACTTACACGCCCTTACATGGACTTACACGTACTTACACGCACTTACACGCACTTACACATACTTACATACACTTACACACACTTACACGCCCTTACATGGACTTACACGTACTTACACGCACTTACACGCACTTACACGTACCTACACGCACTTACCCGCACTTACACGCATTGATACGCACTTACACGCACTTACACACACTAACACGCACTTACACACACTTACACACACTTACATGCACTTACACGCACTTACACGCACTTACACACACTTACACAAAATTACACGCACTTACACGCACTTACACGAACTTAAACCAACTTACACACACTTAAACTGAACTTACATGCACTTACACACACTTAAACTGAACGTACACGCACTTACACGTACTTACACGCACTTGCACGCACTTACATGCACTTACACGCACTTACACAAACTTACACGCACTTGCACGCACTTACACATACTTGCACGCACTTACACGTACTTACACGCACTTACACGCACTTACACACACTTACACGAACGTACACGCACATACACGTACTTACATCCACTTACTTGTACTTGCAAGCACTTACACCCACTTACACATACTTACACGCACTTACACACACTTATACGTGCTTACATGTACTTACACGTACTTACACGCACTTACTTGCACTCATACGTACTTACACATACTTACACGCACTTACACACACTTACACGCACTTACACGCACTTACACGCACTTACATGCACATACACACACTTACACACACTTACACGTACTTACACGCACTTACACATACTCACACGTACTAACACGTACTAACACGCACTTACACGCACTTACACACACTTACACAAACTTAGACGAACTTACACGCACTTAAACTGAACTTACACGCACTTACACGTACTTAAACTGAACTTACACGTACTTACACACACTTAAACACAGTTGCACGCACTTACATGCACTTATACACACCTACACGCACTTACACGCACTTACATGCACTTACACACACTTACACGCACTTACACAAACTTACACGAACTTACACGCACTTAACCTTAACTTACAGGAACTTACACACACTTCCACACACTTACACGCACTTACACGCACTTACAAATACTTACATGCACTTACACGCACTTACACGAACTTAAACCGCACTTACACGCACTAACATGCACTTACACGTACTTACACGCACTTACACGAACTTACATTTACTTACACGCACTTACATGCACTAACACGTACTGACACGCACTTACACATACTTACACGTACTTATACACACTTACACACACTTATGTGCACTTACACGCACATACACGTACTGACACGTGCTTACATGCACTTACACATACTTACACGCACTTACCTGCACTTACACGTACTTACACGTACTTACACGTACTTACACGCACTTACATGCACTTACATACACTTACACGAACTTCAACACACTTACACACACTTACACATACTTACACGCACTAACACATACTTACACGTACTTACACGCACTTACACGCACTGACACACACTTGCACACACTTACACACACTTACACACACTTACACACACTTACATGCACTTTCACACACTTACACGTACTTACACGCACGTACACGCACTTACTCGTACATACACATACTTACACGCACTTACACGCACTTACACACACTTACACACACTTACACACACTTCAAGGAACTTACACACACTTACACACACTTACACGCACTTACGAGCACTTACACGCACTTACACGCACTGACACACACTTACATGCACTTACACGTACTTACACGATGTAACATGCACTTACACGCACTTACATGCATTAATACGCACTTACACATACTTCCACACACTTACACAAACTTACACGCACTTACACGTACTTATACGCTCTTACACGCACTTGCACACACTTACATGCACTTATACGCACTTACACACACTTACACACACTAACACGCACTTACACACACTTACACACACTTACACGTACTTAAACCTACTTACACGCACTTACACGTACTTATCCACACTTACACGAACTTACATGCACTTAGACACACTTACACACACTTTCACACAATTCCACGTACCTACACGTACTTACACGCACTTACATGCACTTATACGCACTTACACGCACATACACGTACTAACACGCACTTACACACACTTATACGTATGTACACGCACTTACACGTACTTTCACACACTTACACGCACTTACACGCACCTACACGCACTTACGTGCACTTACACGTACTTACATGCACTTACACGCACTTACACGCACTTGCACACACTTACACGTACTTACGCGTACTTCTGCGCACTTACACGAACTTACACGCACTTACACGCACTTACACGTACTTACACGTACTTACACGCACTTACGCACACTTGCATGCACTTACACGTACTTACACGCACTTACACGAACTTACACGTACTTACACGCAATTACACGCACTTACACACACTTACACAAACATACACGTACTTACGCGAACTTACACGCACTTACACGTACTTACACACACTTACACGCACTTACACAAACTTACACGCGCTTTTACGTACTTTTATGCACTTACACGCACTTACACGTACTTATACGCACTTACACGTACATACACATACTTACACACACTTACACACACTTACACGTACTTAAACGCACTTACACGGACTTACACACACTTACACGCACTTACACGTACCTACACACACTTACCCACACTTACACGAACTTACACACACTTACACATACTTACACGCCCTTACACACAGTTACACGCATATACATGCACTTACACACACTTACACGCACTTACACGCACTTACACGCACTTACACGCACTTACACGTACTTACACGCACTTACACACACTTACCCGCACTTACTCGAACTTACACGCACTTACACGCACTTACACGTACTTACACGCACTTACACGCACATACACATACTTACACGCACTTACACGCACTTACACGTACTTACACGCACTTACACGCACATACACATACTTACACGCACTTACACGCACTTACACGTACTTACACGCACTTACACGCACATACACATACTTACACGCACTTACACGCACTTACACGTACTTACACGCACTTACACGGACTTACACACACTTACACGCACTTACACGTACCTACACACACTTACCCACACTTACACGCACTTACACACACTTACACATACTTACACGCCCTTACACACAGTTACACGCATATACATGCACTTACACACACTTACACGCACTTACACGCACTTACACGCACTTACACGCACTTACACGTACTTACACGCACTTACACACACTTACCCGCACTTACTCGAACTTACACACACTTACACGCACTAACACGCATTTACACGCACTTACACGCACTTACACGCACTTACACGTACTTACACGCACTTGCATGAACTTACACGCACTTACACGCACTTACACGTACTTCCACACATCCACGCACTTACACGCACTTACACACACTTACACACACTTACATACACTTACATGAACTTACACGCACTTACACGCACTTATACACACTTACACGCACTTACACGCACTTCCACAAACTTACACACACTTGCACACACTTACACGCACTTACACGCACTTACCATCACTTACACGCACTTACCCGTACTTTCACGACCTTACACCCACTTACATGCACTGACACACCCTGACACACACTTACACGCACTTACACACACTTACACGCACTTACACACTCTTACACGCACTTACACCTACTTACACGCACTTATACACACTTACACGCACTTACACGCACTTACACACACTTAAACGCACTTACACATACTTACATGTACTTACACGCACTTACACGCACTTACACGCACTTCCACGCATTTACACGCACTTACACGCACTTACACAAACTTACACGCACTTACACACACTTACACGCAGTTACACATACTTCCACGCACTTACATGCACTATCACGCACTAACACATACTTACACGTGTTGGAAATGAGCAAAAAGGTATGCTCCAATGGGGCAAAACCCAGAGGGCCAGGAGAGAAGTGCTACCTCCTTCCCTGACCCTCTGCAGCCTAACCTACTCTACTCTACTCCTGCCCTGTTGGGACTGGCAGAGAGGGTAATCCCATGCCTCCACCAGTCCACTCAATTGTACCTGTTTGTGATATTGTCACTCTGAGCAACAGGATATATCCTGTGGATCTTTGCACAATAAAGCGGAGAGGTCTTGGGAAGTTCCGATGGGACGCAGTGGCTGACGTGGAGCATCGACAAGAACCATTGGAAGCAGACACGGAGTACCGGACCGGAGGGGCGGACAAGTTTCGATTATCGATCTCTTGATTGATCATCGAAGAGCATCGACGGCCTGCGACTTCCAGATAAACGACAATCTATTGTCTACAACCAATACATAAATCTGTGAAGGACTGCGAGAAGAAGGGGGGATTCTGGAAGATCGATCACAGGGGATGCGAACGGATCCTTATCTATGGGATGACTTCGGCACACTTGGCGAAACAGCGCTCAAGGACTGTCGCTGTGCACGATGCGGCGAGCGAGGCGTGAACAACGACAGGACTACATAAGCAATTGTTTTTGCTAGTACTTTTTTCTACTAGTTAGATTCAGTAAGTAGCTACCCTTGTACCCAGGAGCTGGAGTTTCTTGAATCAAGGATGCTGTGCTATCTCTCTCTCTCTCTCTCATCGCAAGTGTATTGTGGATCTGGTTTGGACAAGCCAGTGTTGATCCACATGAGTATGCGATTGGTTTGCGCTGTCTCGTAAGAGCTCTTGTGACATTTAACGGTCCATATTTCCAACAAGTGGTATCAGAGCAGGTGTGTCACAAGTCTCTTGAAGACTGGTTGCGCTGTTCCTCTAACTTTGAAGACAAGAAAAAACATCATGGCGGGCTTCAGTGGAGGTGGTCTAGGTGACCACTTCAAAGTACAACCTTTCGATGGAGCTGACTACAGTGCATTTGCATTCAACATGAAGATGGTGTTCCTGGCAAAAGGCTTATGGGGCGTTGTCTCAGATCCCCCAAAGGAGACACTGGACCCAAATGCCACCGCGGAAGAAAAACAACTATGGAAGCGGCGAAGTGATCAAGCATTTGCCATCCTGGCAATGCAGGTCTCAGACAGACTAAAATTCTTGATTAGAGACAACAATGCATCACTTGATACAAGAACTGCATGGGTCGCACTTCGTCAACAATATCAAAAAGTCAGTGATTCTGAACTTCACAATCTGTTTATTCAGTTTTTTGAACTCAACATGGGAGAAGCCACCAGATTGGAAGACCACGTGGCCCAACTAAAGCAACTGGTTGAGCGCATTACAGCCATGGGTCAGGCCCATCGACGTAACTGGATACTCCGAATCATGCCCATTTGTCCCGAAAGAGAACAAGGGGAAAAAGAGAAAGGATTAATATAGGGATTTAATGTTTTTTTGAAACACCCTAGACGTTTTGCGTCTCCGCACCAGAAGCTCCTGGGGATTCGGGTTTAACCCCCGGGCTTCTTTCGTGCTTAGGTAGCCCCCCCTTCTAAGTCGGTCACGACCAGAGGTAAAAAAAAGTCATCGGGGGATGCGGTTCTTACTCTTGAATTTCAGGTGCTTGGTAATGTGTGTCCTCTGCTGACGGTGCACGGGAGGTGCGTGCCAACGCGCAGTCTGTTTGAGTCGGGGTCCGTTATTGCGATGAATTCAGCTGCGATCCGTCGCGGACAAGCTCCGAGTCCTCTTGTGACCGAAGAACTTTCACCACAACAAGCGTGAACAGGTTTTCGTTAATAAGCATCATAAATCGTAACCAGGTTCACTTTAGCTAGCAGCTTTCAGGGATACCGCCGGATTGTGTCTTCCCCCCGTGTCTCGCATCTGAAATGTTCTGTCCCATTATCTGTCCCACGATTCCATGTTGCATGCTCTGCCGTGTCCTTCGGCTGTGTGCTCTGCGTAGTCAGTAAGACAATGGTTCCCTTGCCAAGCGCCACCTGTCCATCATTCGCTTCTCCCCCCCCACACCCCTCTGCTCCACCTACCTGTCGCGACACTCTTCCCGTCACAGTCTCCAGTGGCGAACGGTGTCTTTGTCGCTGGGCGCCGTCCACCACGACGAAGCGCGAATCACTGCCACGTCATCTCCCACTCCCCCCGCGCCGCCCACCGCGCCGAAGGCGGATTCGAGCGGAAGAGGGGGGGGGGGGGGGGGGGGGGGGGGAGGGGAGAGGGGAGTCTGCGTAATTCATTTCTCCGCGTTTTCACGAATAAAAGCATACGTGTACATATCTTTACATAGTGATGTTTATTCCCGTGCTTTGTTCCCCGTCGTCTCACACGGCCTCTTCCACGCCAACTCCACAACACCCCATGAACCACGCAATCTCCGACGCCCCACACACTAGGCGCAGCCGCAGCGGCCGGCCAGCCGCAGCACGTGACACAGGTAAGCGTCAAGGCCTGCCGCATCATCAGCAGCAGTGAGTGAGCGCCCAAATGAGCACCTTTGCAGGCAGCCCGTCTCATCCTCTACAGACCAAGCAGAGCAGCAGAGCAGCAGCACGAGGGCGGCAGCAGGCCATTCGAAGCAGCAACACAGCAGTAGGGCAGCGGCAAGGCCACCCGCAGCACCCGCGCCACAACAGGCCGCCACATGCCGGCCCCAGCCTCACCCGCAACAGCAACAACAGGCTTAGGAGCAGCAGGCAAGCAGAATCCCCAAAGGAAACGAGGCTGACACACCCAGCTTCATCAGGCTAGCAAGACGCCATCAGGACGGCAGCAGGACGGCAGCAGGACGGCATCAGGACGGCAGCAGGACGGCAGCAGGACGGCAGCAGGTTCGACAACATTGCAGAAACGGCCGCGGCAGGATAACGTGTAGAGAAGCAAGTTGAGAAACGGCATTTCCGCAGCTGCATCCGCAGCAGCAACGGGTGAGCATCGTAGGAGCGGAGGACGGAGGGAGGGACGGCGGGTCGGTGTGTGTGCGTGTGTGTGTTGAGGGTGTGTGGATGACGGTTGTTATTGGGGGTAAGGGGAGGTTATGGTGTACGCTCTCTTTCCAGAAGAAATTTGTGTGTGTGCGTGTGTGTGTGTGTGTGTGTGTGTGTGTGTGTGTGT
>SZWC01017585.1:18664-34670 GCA_023375785.1 Penium margaritaceum | reverse complement strand
ACGGTCTCACTGCTCAGATACCATGAGAAAGTGCGTAGAAGCTTCCTAGCAACACAGCCGCTGACCGGGCGTCAGTGCGTGGTCAGACAGTGACAACAGTCACAGGTCGTACACACAACGGCAAGGGTTTGGCTAGGAGACACAAGACACAGTGTCACAATGCTTCAATATAGCATATGCAGAGAGAAATGACAACTGACAGGTCCAGGGCATAAACACCTGCCGCGGCGCACGGCGGGTGTCGCACGCGGCAGTCCAAGAGCTGTCCTAAAACCGGCCCAAAACCACTGTTTTGGCCGTAACTCTGCGCACACATGTCAGAATCCTACGCCGTCTGAACCTAGACGTGCAGAATCAAAAGACGGATGCAGCGACTAGTCACATGCATGCATCCATCGACTGTCAGCGAGCATACAATGCAAAAACATGCAAATGGGCCTCATGGCCAGTCCGCCAAAAGGCGCCTGCAAGACGTAGAAGGCACAGCAACGAGTCCCGGTGGCATCTGGGGCTCTAAAACAGTGGTCGGTCAGCTCCAAGCGAGAAGTCCGCCGCCTGTCGTCGCGCCGGTGTCACCAGGGCCGCCTGCCTCAGGGATCTGCACAAGTATGGACACGGCCGAGTGGTCACAGTAAACTGTATAGGAACGGCACAAAGCACAACACTCCCCCAAGACCCGATGGTACGCATGTCTATACGCGTGCAGCACTGGTACAACCACATAGTGGGTGACAGAGACAGATGAGACGCCAACGTACATCCCACACTCAACCACTCTCACGCACGGGGCGAAGCCCAATAGAACGAATGGCCACCAGGAACTTTCCGCGGGCAAGTGCCTTCGTCAAGAAATCAGCACGCTGCAGGTCAGTGCCAACCCACATGATGGAGATCACGCGTCGCTCCACCAGATCACAAATGAAGTGATGCTCAACCGCAATATGCTTTGTGCGAGCATGAAAAACACCAGAGATCTCCGCAATGGCGAGAGCACTCTGGTTGTCGCAACGCAGCACAATGGCGGGTAGTGACTGCCCAAGCTCAAGAAACAAGCGCTGCAGCCAAAATGCCTCAGCAGCCCCTGCCCCCAAAGCCACATACTCTGCCTCCAACGAGCTACGTGAGATGCAGCCCTGCTTCTCGCTTCGCCAAGACAAAGCGGTACCACCGAGCAGAAACACGTAGCCAGTGCGACTGCGCGCGTCAGGACTCCAAGCCCAGTCGCTGTCAGTATAGCCGTCAAGGACTACCGAACACTGTCGACGAAAGCAGAGTCCGAGATACGGCGTGGAGACCACGTACCATACCACTCGCATAGCCGCGTGAAGAGCTCTTGCACGTGGAGCCTGCGAGAACTGAGCGAGGAGGTTGACGGCGAACGCGATGTCGGGACGCATGGTAGTGGCCAGGTACATCAGAGATCCGATAAGACGGAGGTACAAGGTCACGTCCAGTGTCTTCCCCAGCTGTGTAGGATCATCCACCTTCAGGGCATCCTACCCATCAGGTGTGAGGGGTGTGGAAGCAGTGGGCACTGCATCAAGGAGATCGCTAAAGCGCTCCCCCACGACTCGTGCGTATCGGGCCTGATGCAGCAATAGTGTCCGATGTCTGCCATCTCGCACGATCTGCATACCAAGAAACACCGATGCAAGACCGAGGTCCTTCATCCTGTATGCGGTCTGTAGGACAGCCTTGGCCTCCTTCACGGCCTCCAGGGACGGAGACGCGATCAGAAGGTCATCAACATAGACCAGGATGGCGGTGAACCGCTCGGTTGTTGGTAGGATGAAGAGTGAGGGGTCTGCCTTGCTGAGTACGTATCCTACGCGAGTTAAGGTCCCAGTGATCTCCCGGTTCCAACACCGTGGAGACTGCTTGAGGCCGTACAAGGACTTGCGCAAGCGCCAGACCGTCACCGTCCTCAAAGCCTGGTGGCTGAGCCATATAGATCTCCTCATCCAAAGAGCCAAGGAGGAACGCGTTGTTCACATCCATCTGGTGCAGTTCCCAGTCATGCTGAGCCACTACACCGAACAAACTCGAGCTGAGGTCATGCGGCCGACAGGGGTAAAGGTGTCAGTGTAATCAACTCCCTCAATCTGAGAGAACCCCTTGACGACCAAGCGGGCCTTGAAGCATTCCAGTGAGCCATCCGGCTTCACCTTCTTGCGAAAGACCCACTTGACCTGAATCGCCTTCCTCCCAGGGGGAAGGTTGACCAGCTCGTAGACTCTGTGCTCTCGGATAGCGCGAAGCTCATCCTCGCAAGCAGCTCGCCAGGCATCAGCATCCTGCGATGAGAAAGTCTCCCTCAATGTGCCCGGATCCGTCGCCATAGAGGGGGAGCTCTGCGTGGCAAGTGCACACGCCTCAGTGTCAGGCCTGACGGCCACGAGATCAGTTGTTGCATCACAGGCGATATGGAACTCGCGAGTGACCAGGCCGTGCCCTATGGGGCACACTGGGTGTACCTCTAAAAGATCAGTGCGGACACTCAGGCCTAAGGCCTTTGTGCTTGGATCACCGCTCGCGATGCTGCGAGAGGAATGCCTGGATCCGGGACCCGACGATCGCTGAGCTCCGGAATCCAGTGGTCGAAGGCGACCACCGGGCTCACGGGAGTAACCGAAGGTCGAGGGGCGTACCTCAGGCTCAGGAACAGGTACGACCACAGGGACAGGTACGACCACAGCTGGTGAGGGCTGAGACGAGGCAGCCGGAGATGCCGTACGAGGAGAAGCGTGTGTGGGGGACATGGAGCTGGGAGTGACAGCGGGCAAGGCTGGCCTGGACATTGAGACAGGAGTGTCAGCTGACGTAGGGATAGGAGTGGACTGGGCTGGGTCACACACCGGAGCAAGGGTGCCAGTGGATACAAGTGGTGATGCAGGAGGAGGCGTGAGAGCAGCGGTACCTGTAGGGTGTGAAACGGGCTGAACAGGCGGGATCTCTGGACCAACGGTAATGATAGCCGGGTCATCAAGTGCTGGACATCGAGAGGGGACTCGAGCGGACACATCAGCCTGACGAGAAATGGTCGCTGGCGGAGAAGTCTCCCCCATCCACCGAGGACCCTCACAGGAAGGGACATGAGCTACCGAGAGAGCTGTGATCGAAGTCAGATCACGGTATGTGAGAGAATCAAAAAACAGCGCGTCACGGGACTCAACGACACGACGGCGAGTGGGGTCCCAAAACCGCCAGGCCTTCGACCGCGGGGAGATGCCGATGAAGGCACACAAGCGACCCCGAGGGGAGACCTTGGACCCCTGCTGGTCCTCGGTGTACCACACGGAGGCCAGGGAACCCCAGACGCGTGCGAGACAAAGATGAGCACGGTGGCCAAACCAGAGCTCGTACGGTGTGACATGATCTAGAAGCGGAGCATGCGGGAGGCGGTTCCAGACCCATGTCATGTAGGCGAAGCCCTCGAAGGCGAAGGACTCCGGGAGACCGCACTCAGACCGCATGGCGCGGACAGCATCCTCCATGGTGCGGTTCCAGCGCTCAGAGACACCGTTTTGCTATGGGCTAGCAGGAGCGGAGACCTGGTGAAAAATGCCGTGCTCAGCAAAGAAGGAGTCCATCTCACCGAGGAACTCGCCACCGCGATCCGAGCGAAAGGTATGTAGCGTGTGGCGAGACTGGCGCTTAGCCATCACGAGCCAAAGCCAAACTGCAAGGACGGCGTCGCTCTTCTGACGCAGACTGTAGACCCACCGCATCCGCGTGAAGTCATCAGTCAGCGTCAGAACATACCGTCCCCTCTCGGACAGGGACTCGACCGGGAGAGGACCAAGCAGGTCCGAGTGGACCAACTCAAGTGGCCTCAGCGCATGGGAACGCGAATCAGGATAAGTGCACCGGTGCATCTTTCCCTGAGCGCAAAAAAGGCAGTCGGTCTTGGGTGGCTTCTCGAAAGAAGCCACATCAAGGCCAAGAGCGGGCTGTGTCCGTATGAGTTTCGACACGGTGTCGGAGCCCACATGACACAGACGTCGGTGAAGCAACCTTTGGTGTTCTGGGGATAGAACACCAGTAACAAAAACATGACCAGAGGAAGGGGGAGAGCAAGGGGAAGATGGCCGAGCAATGCGGTACAAATCATCTACGACTGAAGCACGCAAGACAATGCTACGGGTGTCAAGAGCAGTCACCGTCGCTGAGCGGTATGCTCAACGGAGAGACCCATCAGAGTGCAGGCACGCAAAGACAGCAGACTGAGCTCAAGATCAGGCACAAACAGCACGTCAGAGAGATACAGGGGGCCAGACGGACCATTAAAGCATACAACCCCAACACAGTGGACCGGTCAGGACTGACCAGAGCCTGTATAAACAGAACGGACAGTCATGACAGGACCAAGTACCACAAAGTCACTACGACGATACGTCATGTGGTGGGTGGCACCCGAATCGATGATCCAAGTGCCACCGGAGTCACGACTGGTGGACGTCACTGTACAACGAGCAATGGAACACTCGGCATCAGCGGGCCGCTGAGCCGTCAGTGGGAAGGAACGACGTACATCACAAAGGTGGGACTCATGAATCCAGTCAGTGCAGTCAGGCCGAACATCATCACATGCGGACTGTACTCCCCCACACGTGTCATCACAAGTCACAAGGACGGACGAACAAGCAGTCTGTGACCCACTCGACGATGACAACACACTCGCACCTCCCTGAAAGCGAAGTGCCAGAAGATGACGAAGCTCGGCGATGGTGCGGTCACGTGGGTCTGGATCACTGCTGCTCGCTGGTGAGGACGCACGAAGAGCTGCAGTCGTGGTCGCCGCGCATCCAGAGTGTGCGGGCAACGTGCCGGATGCGGTGCGGGCAGCATGGACAGCCTGAAGTCCGCGAGTGATGCGCTCCCAGTCATGCGGCTGCTGGCACTCAGTGTAGCGATGGGCACCTCCATAGTTGTAGCAGTGCACGGAATGGCCACTGCTACCATTGGATGAGGACTACTGCTGACCCGATCCATGCTTCCTTTTCTTCTTCTTCCCCTGGGCAACTGCTGCAATGCCCTGCGTCTGCGTCGGTGTAGACGGGGTCGAAGAGGAGGAAGATGAGGTCGTGATGGAGGTAGATGAGGGTGACTGGAAGAGGGAAGATAGTGGTGAGGCGAGGACTGCTGCAGTGAGGGAAGTCTCCTGATGTGCTACTGCTGCCTCGCGGGCCGACGTCACCCAGAGGAAAAGCTGATGGGCCCAAGGGAGCAACTGCAGGGTGGCTGAGAAAGGCTCGAGAGCAGCGTTGCTGTACCGTGTGAAGATGTCGGTGTACTCCAGGCGAACTCCGAGCATGATCGTCCGAAGTGCCCACATCTGTGTGCCCCCTGAGGTCCCCAGACGCGTGTAAATACGCATGGCGCGTCGCCAGTAATCCGCCGCAAACTCCGCTCGTCCCTGACGGAGTGAGTGAAAAGCACGAATGTGTGACGCACGCATAGCATGCGTCTCTGCGGCCACTAGGGACAACGCCAGATCCCAGTGTCCACGAGGATCAGCTCCGGTGCCTGTGCCAGCCTCGTCGAGGAAGGGGCGGAAGTCGACGACAGTCTCACGTGGCATGGCGTAGAGAAGCCCTTGCATAGCCCGGGCTGCTGTCAGCACCTGTGCTCGATCTGTAGACTGGTACGGGCTGTGGTAGTAAGGTCACACTCCCTCGGAAGTGGCCCACACCTGAAACAGGATCTCCCAGCCGTCAAATCCATCCTCGCTGATGTACCGTGGAGGTGGTGCCTCAAAGTCCTTCGGCTGCCGCTCCGTGGGGAGAGCAACCGCAGGCCGAGGAGGGCGAGAGACGGGGAAAACTCCTGGAAAGGGGTGATCACCGGGGAAGTCAGGTGACGGTCGTATCGAGGACACGGGTGGAGGTCGGATACCCGTCTGCAGGTGACGGAGGCGCTCCTGTAGGAGACGAATCTCCCGCTCTTGGGAGTCATCCTCGAAGCCTGGCATGAATGGCTCGTCATCAAGGAGGTCCGCAGGTGGTGGAGAAACCACACCAGGAGGTGAAGCAGGCGGAGCACCTGTCACGGGCACCTGGGCCGAGTGCCGGGTGGAGGCNAAAACTCCTGGAAAGGGGTGATCACCGGAGAAGTCAGGTGACGGTCGTATCGAGGACACGGGTGGAGGTCGGATACCCGTCTGCAGGTGACGGAGGCGCTCCTGTAGGAGACGAATCTCCCGCTCTTGGGAGTCATCCTCGAAGCCTGGCATGAATGGCTCGTCATCAAGGAGGTCCGCAGGTGGTGGAGAAACCACACCAGGAGGTGAAGCAGGCGGAGCACCTGTCACGGGCACCTGGGCCGAGTGCCGGGTGGAGGCCGCAACGCCGGCAGCTCCCTCAGAATTCCGCAAAGGAGCCGTGCACTGAGCGCGCAGGAGCTCAGTCAGCGTGCGGATCGCATATGTCTGCTCTCGCTGCAGACGACGCATCTCCTCCTGCTGGCTGCGCAGGTCCGCAATGGCCTGCGAGCGAGGGCTCAATACCCCTGAAGAAGAGGAGGAGGGATCACCTGGTCCCTTGTCCTTGTTGTCGGGCGAAGTCATGTCGCCGCTCACTATGGGACGACAGGTCACGTTTGCCGGATTTGAAAACCGTCTGCGTTTCTCGGGCAGTTGAAACGCTCGCAACTTTTGACTTTCCGGGTGAAATTTTGGCTAAGTGTAATGCTGACGTCGGTAAGTGGTTGCTGATGTCAGCACGACCTGATGACGTCAGCAATCAACAATGCTGACATCAGATCGTCCCCTCCTTTTTTTTCTTCTTTTTTTTCTTTTTTTTTCTTTCTCACGATTCTGCCGGGTGTGGAGCCACTTCGCGGTGGCGCGCGGCAGCTCCACGGAAGCTGCGCAGCAGCTTTCGCCCAGCTGCTGCTGCAATTGTGCTGTCAGCTGCAGCAGCAGCTGCGCAGCTGCGTGTGCAGCGGTGGCAGCAGCGGCTGCGCTGCTGCTGCTGCTGGTGCTGCGCACGGCCGCTGCTGCTGCGCGCTGTAGCTGCTGCTGGCTGCCGCCGCCGCGCGCTGCTGTTGGCTGACGCCGCAGCGCACTGCTGCTGCTGCCACTACTGCGCTGCTGCTGCCGCCGCGACTGCCGCTGCTGCTGCTGTGCCACTGCCGCTGCTGCACTGCTGTTGCCGATGCTGCTGCTGCGCTGCTGCTGCCGCCGCTGTTGCCACGCTGCTACGGTGGCCGCTGCTGCTGCGCTGCTGCTATGCTGCCGCCGCCGCCGCCTCTGTTGCTGCTGCTCTGTTGCTGCGGCTGTGGGAGGGCGGCTGCACGCACCGCAGCCGCCACGCACTTCTGCGTGGTGGTACACGCCGCTGCTGGTGCCTCTACAGCTGCAATCTCACGTGGTGGGTGGAGTACGTTGACGGCGACCGGCCGTCTCCAACAGATCCCAGAAACTCTGTTGCAGCGGTGACTCTCACTGTTGCTGCTCTACTGCGTCTCTGCTGCGCAGCTCAATGAGAACGGTCTCACTGCTCAGATACCATGAGAAAGTGCGTAGAAGCTTCCTAGCAACACAGCCGCTGACCGGGCGTCAGTGCCTGGTCAGATGGTGACGACAGTCACAGGTCGTACACACTGTTGGTTTTTTGCACTCATTTGTGCTCTGTTGTGTCCTCCCGGCTTGTGTACATTGGCGTGCAGATGACAAACGGCGAGACTCGACGCTGATGGAGTGTCGTTCGGTGGAGCTGACGCATGCTAAGGCTGTCTTGCAGTACGCTGGAGTCCCCTCTCTCCGGCGTCGTGCTCAGCTCCATCGGTAGGCCTCCTCGGCTGTCGCGCTATCGGCAGTCACTGCCACCGCAATCGTTGTCTGCATGTGTCTAGCGCGCACTATCGTGCCTGCGTTGTCATGCGCTGCCTAGGGTCCCAGTTGCATGTTGTTTGGCCCTGTTTGGAAGCATAAACCGTCGTGGGCACTGCCTGGGTTCATGCTGCCATGACTCCTTGCTACTATTTTTCTAGCAGATTCTGACCGCACGGCTGCGTTCGCAGCGTTGGTATTATGGTATGGTCCAGTTTTCATGCAAAACGGACGACACCCGGGTTTTGGGCTGTCGGCCGTCTGGCAGGCCTCACCGAGAAAACCTGCCAGCCTGAAATTAGCTTTTCTCTGATTGGCTGATGAACTGAGTAACAAGCTCTACAGAGCTGGGGGGGGCCTAGAACTTGGAGGAGTCTCCCATTGTTGTTCATTCTTGTTTCCTAATCAGTTACTATCAGTTTTCAGCTGCTTTATGGCACTAACTCTGGCGCGCACGTTTCTAAGTAACAATTCCAGAGCTTCCAGACTTGGACTCTAGAGCAGCAGACTGAGGGGGCAGCTGACTTAAGCAACTAGCGTGGAAGCCCACACGCTGCATCAACAACGCTGCTACCCCAACCTGCTGCATAGTTTTCTCTTTTGGTATCAGAGCCAGAGCGTAGCAGCAGCAGCAGAAGACTGGCGAACACGTGCCAGACAACGCCGGCGGACCTCCATACGCGCCAGTGCAGGGGAAATGCTGCTGGATTTTTTCCGGCAGCATTGACCCTCCTGGTGGCGGCGTCAGATGTTTTCCCACGGCCACTGGGCCAGGGGAAATGCTGCCGAAATTTTTCGGCAACACTGACCCCCACGCGTGACGCGAGGAGGTGAGCGGCGGGCGGCGTCTGACGTTTGTGGGCGACGACGCATGCGGCAACGTCACCCAGGTGTAGTGACTGGCACCACCTGCAGCAGCAGGCAGAAGCAGCAGCTCACAGCAGCCCGCAGCAGCAGCAGATCGCAGCACCAGCAGCAGCAGCCCGCAGCAGCAGCAGCTCGCAGCAGCAGCAGCAGCAGCGTGCAACAGCAGCAGCAGCGTGCAGCAGTAGCAGCATCCCGCTGCAGCAGCCTACAGCATCAACAGGCAACAGCCATAGCACGCAGTAGCTGCAGCAGCAGCAGCGTGCAACAGCAGCAGCAGCGTGCAGCAGTAGCAGCATCCCGCTGCAGCAGCCTACAGCATCAACAGGCAACAGCCATAGCACGCAGTAGCTGCAGCAGCAGCAGCGGGCTGCAGCAGCTACTGCAGCGAGCTGCAGCAGACGCCAGCTACTGTAGCAGCAGCAGCGAGCAGCAGCTGGCAGCTGCCAGCCGCGGCTGCTACTGCCCGCTGCTCGCAGCGAGTGAGCAGCGAGCAGCAGCCTGCTGCTGCCAGCGAGCAGCAACTCGCTGCTGCTAGGCGAGCAGCAGTCCGCTGCTCGCAGCAGACAGCGGGCTGCTGCCCGCTGTGACAAGGAAAAAAAGAAAAAAAAGGCAACAAAAAAACTCCCCCATGGTGGGGAACCGGGTTCCCCACGGACCCCTTTCCCGCCAGTCCACACCATACCAGCACTGGTGCGGTCGACGCACTGACCTCCGCCCAGCTCGCGTCTGGGGCTGCGTGGCCATTGTGTGGCTGCCCGCCCCCCAGCAGGGCGGCAAGCTTACCCCCAGCAGACGCCCCTGCACCTTCCTCGGTGTGTCTCTTCAGTCCAAGGCCTTGCGCTTCTGGGACCCATCCAGACACTGCATCGTCATGTCCCGCGATGCCCTGTTCTTCGAGGATCTATTCCCCCGCGACCTCATACGCTCCGGCTCGTCTGTGTCCCTCCCATCGCGTGGGGGAGTGGTGGGTCCGTCCTCCGTCCTATCGCCTCCGGGTGACACATCACTCCGTCCCTCTGAGCCGGTAGCGCCTTTCGCGTCCTCTTGCCCTCCCGGGCCAACAGCCCCAGTGGTGTTCGCTGGCCCCTCCGGGCCAGAAGTCCCAGCCGCGTCTGCTGGCCCCTCTACGCCAGCAGTGCCTGTCGTGACCGCTGGCCCCTCCGGGCCAGCAATCCCAGCTGCGTCCGCTGGTCCCTCTGAGCCAGCAATGCCTGTCGTGTCCGCTGGCCCCTCCGGGCCAGCAATCCCAGCCGCGTCCGCTGGCCCCTCTGAGCCAGCAGCGCCTGTCGTGTCCGCTGGCCCCTCCAGGCCGGCAACCCCAGTCACGTCCGCTGGCCCCTCCGGGCCAGCAATCCCAGCCGCGTCCGCTGGCCCCTCTGAGCCAGCAGCGCCTGTCGTGTCCGCTGGCCCCTCCAGGCCGGCAACCCCAGTCACGTCCGCTGGCCCCTCCGGACCAGCAATCCCAGCTGCGTCCACTGGCCCCTCTGAGCCAGCTGCGCCTGTCGTGTCCGCTGGCTCTCCCGGGCCGGCAGCCCCAGTCGCGTCCGCTGGCTCCTTCGAGCCAGTAGCCCCGTCCACCTCCGTTGGCCAGTCGGACCCAGTACCATCTTCTGCCCAACCGCGCTACACACGTGGCCCAGGCGGCAGCCTCCGACCTCGGCCGACAGTGAGCGCGCAGACCGTCGCACCGCGTCCCGTGGCGCCTCGACTCCCTGTGGCCCCACGTGTCTCCTCCACTCCCACAGTCGTGAGTGGGGACCCTGGCACGAAGGCTCTCGGCCTGACCACCTCGGCCATCATCGCAGACCTTCACCCTGGCTCTGCACTAGGCTACGCCATGCTTCATCACGAGCATCGGCATGCTGTCGTGGCTACACTCGCCCGAATCCCACCTGGAGCTCGTGAGGCACACGCCCTCTCAGTCCGGTCCACAGCACGCCAAGAGGACCCAGCTACCCTGCGCGAGGTACGAGCCTCTCCTGAGGCCACACATTGGGATGCTGCCTGCGCTGAGGAGCTTGCTGCCATCCGCCAGCACCACGTGTATGACCTCGTCGACCTCCCTCCAGGTCGGAAGGCCATTGGTGCCAAGTGGGTCTTTCGGCGCAAGTGGAAGCCTGACGGGTCCTTGGACAAGTACAAGGCCCGCCTCACTGCAAAGGGGTTTGCTCAGGTCCCTGGGGTCGATTGCGACCAGATCTTCGCCCCAGTCGGTTGGTTCTCCACTAGCCGGGCACTCTTTAGCGTGGTTCCTCAGCATGGGTGGGAACTGCATCAGATGGACGTGAGCAACGCGTTTCTCCATGGCTCACTTGAGGGTGAGGAGCTCTACATGGTGCAGCCCCCAGGCTTTGACGACGGCACTGGGAGAGTTTGGCGGCTACGGAAGGCCCTCTATGGCCTGAAGCAGTCACCTGGGTGCTGGAACTAGGAGATCAGCAGCACGCTTCTCTGTGGTGGCCTCCAGCGTAGCACCGTTGACCCCGCCCTGTTCATCAGCCCACGGGGTCAGACCCTCGCTGCAGTTCTGGTCTCCGTCGACGATCTCCTCATTGCGTCGCCAGACACGGCCGCCATCCAGCGTGTCAAGGACTTGCTGTACACTGCCTAGCAGATGAAGGATCTCGGGTCCGCTCGAGTCTTCCTGGGCATGGAGCTCGAGCATGATCGCTCACAGGGCGTCCTGCACGTTCACCAGGCTGCCTATGTGCAGACCCTGTCCACTCGCTTCGCCGAGGACCTACCCCTCGTGCCTAGCCCATCTTCACCCATGTCACCCGATGGCCAGGTGAAGCTGAAAAGTCCTCACCCAGCTGTTGTGGGGGAGCCAGTTGATGTGACCACGTATCTGCGGGTCATCGGGTCATTGATGTTCCTGGCGACGACGACGCGTCCAAACATCGCGTTCGCCGTTAACCTCCTGGCCCAGTTCTCTTAGGAGCCGCGTCACCTCCACTTTGAGGCCGCGATCCGAGTACTGCGCTATGTCGTCTCGACCCCTCGGCGAGGCCTCATGTTCCGCCGTCAGCCATCCGTCATTGCAGTGGGCTACACCGACAGTGATTGGGCCGGCAGTCCAGACGATAAGAGTCGCATTGGGTGGATCTTTCTGGTCGGGGGCACAGCTGTGTCCTGACGTAGTGGCAAGCAGGGGTGCATTGCTCGCAGCACTGTTGAGGCTGAGTACGTGGCACTTGGCTCAGGCGCATGCGAGAGTGTGTGGTTGCGTCGTCTGTTGTCCGAGTTGCGTCAGTCTGTCGCATCCATCACCTTGCATTGTGACAATGAGAGTGCCATGGCCATTGCAGACAATGACGGTGTGCATCACACTCGCACAAAGCACATCAATGTTGAGTATCACTATGTGTGTTGGTTGTTGCGCGACAGCAGCATCAGCATCGTGTGGGTTGAGACAACACGGCAGCTGGCTGACTTCCTGACCAAGGCACTGAAGCGAGACTCGTTTAAGAAGGCTGTGAGTTCTATCGGCGTACGTCCGTGACTTGCTTTCTTTGTCTCTGCCTGCACTTCTGCGTGTCCTGGGGGAGTCTGTTTGCTGACCATATCTCTGCCCGCCCATGTGCACTACGCCTGTGAGTCATGGGGGAGTGTTGGTTTTTTGCGCTCATTTGTGCTCTGTTGTGTCCTCCTGGCTTATGTACATCGGCGTGCAGATGACTGACGGCGAGACTCGACGCTGATGGAGTGTCGTCCGGTGGAGCCGACACACGCTGAGGCCGTCTTGCAGTACGCTGGAGTCCCCTCTCTCCGGCGCCGTGCTCAGCTCCATCGGCAGGCCTCCTCGGCGGTCGCGCTGTCAGCAGTCACTGCCACCGCAATCGCTGCCTGCATGCGTCTAGCGTGTACTGTCGTGCCTGCGTCGTCATGCGCTGCCTAGGGTCCCAGTTGCATGTTGTTTGGACCTGTTTGGCAGCATAAACCGTCGAGGGCACTGCCTGGGTTCATGCTGCCATAACTCCTTGCTACTATTTTTCTAGCAGATTCTGACCGCACGGCTGCGTTTGTAGCATCGGTATTCTGGTATGGTCCAGTTTTCAAGCAAAACGGACGACGCAAGGGTTTTGGGCTGTCGGCCGTCTGGCAGGCCTCACCGAGAAAACCTGCTAGCCTGAAATTAGCTTTTCTCTGATTGGCTGATGAACTGAGTAACAAGCTCTACAGAGCTGGGGGGGGCCTAGAACTTGGAGGGGTCTCCCATTGTTGTTCATTCTTGTTTCCTCATCAGTTACTATCCGTTTTCAGCTGCTTTCTGGCGCTAACTCTGGCGCGCGCGTTTCTAAGTAACAAATCCAGAGCTTCCGGACTTGGACTCTAGAGCAGCAGGCTGAGGGGGCAGCTGACTTAAGCAACTAGCGTGGAAGCCCGCACGCTGCATAAACAACGCTGTTGCCCCAACCTGCTGCATAGTTTTCTCTTTCACACAACGGCAAGGGTTTGGCTAGGAGACACAAGACACAGTGTCAGAATGCTTCAATATAGCATATGCAGAGAGAAATGACAACTGACAGGTCCAGGGCATAAATACCTGCCGCGGCGCACGGCGGGTATCGCACGCGACAGTCCAAGAGCTGTCCTAAAACCGGCCCAAAACCAATGTTTTTGCTGTAACTCTGCGCACACATGTCAGAATCCTATGCTTTCTGAACCTAGACGTGCAGAATCAAAAGACGGACGCAGCGACTAGTCACATGCATGCATCCATCGACTGTCAACGAGCATACAATGCAAAAACATGCAAATAGGCCTCATGGCCAGTCCGCCGAAAGGCGCCTGCAAGACATAGAAGGCACAGCAACGAGTCCCGGTGGCATCTGGGGCTCTGGAACAGTGGTTGGTCAGCTCCAAGCGAGTAGTCCGCCGCCTGTCATCGCGCCGGTGTCACCAGGGCCGCCTGCCTCAGGGATCTGCACGAGTATGGACACGGCCGAGTGGTCACAGTAAACTGTACAGGAATGTTGGTTTGTGTGGCTTCCACCCGTCACGACCGAAACTGCTAGTTTACCGATATACCCACATTCAGGGTGTATGGCAGAGGAGGGCGTGACGACACGACGGGCCTCCGGACTGCACCGAGACTTCTCTAGCACCTACGACAGCGCTGGCGAGACGCGGTCGATGCGTTCCGACAGCCATGTGGGCTTGTCAGGAGGCAGGAGAGTTTTCTCGGTGGGTTGAGACCCGCGCACCCGGTTGACTGTACCGGTGCGACGAGGAGACCCGATGGCTGTTGTGGGGCTTCCGACGTTCGGAAAGCCGTNTCTCGGTGGTCGAGACCCGGGCACTCGGCGAGCTGTTCCGGTGCCTTGAGGAGACCACCTTTGTTGCTCTCGTGGTGTATGCAGTGTGTTCTCCCTGTTGAGTCATTTCGGTTCAGCAGGGGTGACGGGGCCCGGTGCGGTTAGCTGCCGGCGCCCCTATATAAGCCCGCTAGGGGCTCATTTGTAAACTCTCCTTCTTCTTTATATTCAGCGTTCCAGACTTAGCCAAATTCTTGCCGTCTTGCATCGCACTCACACACAGAGCTCATGTTCGTTTTTGCATGGGCTTGCATGCCCTAAAATTATTTCCAATTGAGACCTCCTGCAGTTTTTCTGCAGCACGCTGGACTTGATCGGTGGACTGGACGTGGGCCCGATTTGCATGTTTTTACATTGTGTGTCCACCGTTCGATGCCGGATGTTGGTTTGTGTGGCTTCCACCCGTCACGACCGACACTGCGAGTTTACCGATATACCCACTTTCGGGGTATATGGCAGAGGAGAGCGTGACGACACGACGGGCCTCCGGACTGCACCGAGACTTCTCCAGCACCTACGACAGCGCCGGCGAGACGCGGTCGTTGCGTTCCGGTAGCCATGTGGGCTTGTCAGGAGGTAGGAGAGTTTTCTCGGNAAGCCCGCTAGGGGCTCATTTGTAAACTCTCCTTCTTCTTTATATTCAGCGTTCCAGACTTAGCCAAATTCTTGCCGTCTTGCATCGCACTCACACACAGAGCTCATGTTCGTTCTTGCATGGGCCTGCATGCCCTAAAATTATTTCCAATTTGGTATCAGAGCACAGGGGGGTGTGTGAGCAGCAGAAGCAGCAGCAGTGGGCGGAACGCTAAAGAGAACACGCCACGTGGCGCCACGCCGGCAGCAGCGTGAGGGAGCGCGAAGCGACTACACGCGAACGCCACAGGGGCGGTGAGAAGCACCAGCAGCAGCAGCAACAAGCGTAGGCAGCAGCAGCGTGCACGAGGAGTAGCGACGCAGCAGAAGCTTGCAGCCGTGGCAGCAGCAAGCAGCGACACACGAGTAGCAGAAGCAGCAGCAGCAGCAGCAGCTTTGGCAGCAGCAGCAGCTTTGGCAGCAGCAGCAGCTTTAGCAACAGCAGCAGCTTTAGCAACAGCAGCAGCAGCAGCAGCAGTAGCAACAGTTGTAGCAGCAGCAGCAGCAGCTGCAGGAGCAGCTACAGCAGCAGCAGCAGCGTGCAGAGCGAAAAAAAGAAAGAAAAAAAAAAAACAGAAGCAGCAGCGGCGGCAGCATCAAGCAGCAGCAGCCGCGGCGGCAGCAGCAAGCAGCAGCAGCTACTGCAGCAATGGCGGCAGCAAAAGCAGCATGCAGCAGCAGCAGCCGTGGCGGCAGCAGCAAGCAGCAGCAGCAGCTGCTGCGCAGAGTAGTAGCAGCAGCAGAAGCAGCAGCAGCAGCAGAAGCAGCAACAGCAGCAGCAACCGCAGCAGCTGCACCTGCCGCTGCAGCTGCTGCTGCCGCTACGAGGAGGGCCTCGCAGCCCTCCTCTGATCGGGGGGGCCCTCTGAGGGGGCCCCGCTCGCACCCCCCCCCTCCCATCCTCCTCTTCTTAGGGGGGCCCTCGGAGGGCCTTGCCGAGCCCCTCCGAGGGGCCCTTCGGAGGGGGCCCATGGGCCTCGTGGGCCCCCTCGGCCCCGTCGGCCCCGTCGGCCCCGTCGGCCGTCCGACGGAGGGGCCGGGTCAGAGGGGCGGACAGCACCCCCCCTCTCTCGCTCCCTCCTCCCCCCCGACACCCACTCGCTCACTCGCTCGCTCAGCGAGCGAGCGAGTGAGCGAGTGCACGGGAGGGAGATCCGGACAGGCCGGACACCCCCCCCCTCCTCATTTTCTCCGTCCGCCCACCTTCTGGGCAATCGAGAAAAAGGGGGGGCGAGCTACAAAAGGTCTGAAAAGGGGTATGCCACAAAAAGGAAAAAAAAGAGAAAAAAAAAGGGAAGAAAAAAATAGAAAAGGAAGGGTTTCAGGCGAGCACAAGGGAGATCCAAAAGAAAAAAAA
>SZWC01017584.1:19878-30138 GCA_023375785.1 Penium margaritaceum | reverse complement strand
CACACACACACACACACACACACACACACACACACACACACACACACACACGTACACACTGTCATGTTGAAAAACATGAAACTATGCCGAAATTTCATTTCCAATGTTTGTCTAAAACTTGATGACAATGGTTACTACGTAACCCAACAACAAGCGTGGGTTCCCGCACGCTGCATCAACAATGCCACCACCCAACTTGCGCACTAGCTAGTTCCTTTTTGGTATCAAAGCCATAGCGCAGCAGACGCAGCAGTAGCAGTAGTGACGTACAGGTTCCTGACTACGCCAGCGGACTTGCTAACTGTGCGAGTGCAAGGGAAATGCTGTCAGATTGTTTTGGGCAGCAGTGACCTGTCTAGTCGCAGCATCATAACTTTTCCCAGGGCCACTGGGCCAGGGGCAATACTGTGGGATATTTCCCGACAGCTCTAACCCCCACGTTTGACACAGGGAGGTGAGCGGCCTGCGCAGCGATGCCAGGCAACCTGCTAGCGACGACGCACGTGGCGACATCAACCACAAGTATGAGTGACCCGGAGTAGTAGTAATAGTAGCATTGGCAGCAGCAGCAGCGATAGTAGCGGCGGCAGCAATAGCAGGAACGACAGCAGCAGTAGAGACGTAGCAGCAATAACAATGTTAGACACAGTTGCAACTGTAAGGAGCAGCAGTAGCGGCAACAGCAGACACCCAAGAGGGAGAAGGAGGCAGCAGCAGCTTTTGTAGCTACTGTCCCGTCCTCGCACCTTCCTGGAATTCGCACAGACAAGGAGGAAAAGCAGAAGCAAATTACGTCAGCTACCCACGTCCCTTACGCCCGAGTGCAACGGACTCAAACGGACGACAAAATTGCACGCATGTGCTCGTTGGAAAACTTTACATAGCCATCATACTTCGTTCATTTGGTGGTCTGTAGCCTCCAGCATTAATCGTCCCGCGTCTCAGATCCAAAAATTTTGAACATTTCGAGTTGAGCATGTTTTTATGTAGTTTTTGTACTTTTTTTTCACCTTTTAAAGTGCAGCGGGAGGGCCGGTTCGGCCCTCCCTCCTCGCTGAAGCGAGGGGTGGTTGCGCACCAACCCTCACGTCAGCGAAGGCTGGCCGGCGGCCAGCATTTCGCTGGCCGCCAGCCAGCTCGCTGCTGGCCGGCTGGACGGCTGGGGGCCGGCCAAGAGACCAGCCGGCCACCGGCCGGCCAGCCGCCAGCCGCAGATCGCGGCCTCAGCCCGATCGGCGGCTGAGGGGCCATGAGGGCCTCGAGGGCGGGGCCTCGTGGCCTCGTGCCCTCGCCCCCGCTCGCCCTCCTCGCAAGCGAGCGAGCGAGGACAAGGGAGGGGGACGAGGGACGAGAGGTGAGAGAAACTGGCGCGAAATCGCTAGCGTGCTTCGCACGCGACGATTTCGTGCCAAAACGTCAAAGAGTACATCAAAGTTCGTTTGCGACGAACTTCGACATAAAATAAACGAAATAACTCGTACAAACACACGAGTTCGAGGTAAAAATCCCTAGTTTGGGTCCCAAAACCAGAGGAAGGGTTAAAAACGGAAATGGGCCTCCAGAGACTCGAAATATTCGAGTCTCCTTGCTCTAGGTCGTTGATGACGATTTCCCCTCAGTCCTGCGAAGGGGGTAAACCCCTGACGCGGACTGAGAATGCCATTCTGCAAACTCCGACGACGACTTCAGAGTAGGAGCTGGAGACTCAACCTGTTATAGTGGTATCAGAGCAAGATGACCCCCATGACTAAGGGTTCGACGGAAACGGCGGCTATGCCGTATATAAAACGCCGCTGGCAGCTACAAGCAACAGCAGAAACGCCAAAGGGGCATACGGCGTCTACACTTATCCGTTTCAAGCGCCAAAAATAGCGTTTGAAAGCTCTTGAAGAGCTCTACTTCAAAATTCCAACTTCTTTGAGCTTCTTCTTCACCCCAGGGAACTAGGTGGATTTTTCTTGGACGGGGTGGGGAGTGTCCACCTCCAAAACCACCAATGTGCCCACATTTCCAAGGTTCCCTCCCCCCTCCTTCAACAAAAAAAATTGGGACAGCGTTCCTTCCCAAGGCCAGAGGTTCTCACAGCCTGGGAAAACCTTAGAAAGAGGGAGGACAACACCTTGAGGACTTTTGGTGGCTTCCCCAATGCCGCCGGCTCAAGGAGGACACCGCCAAGGGGCGCGAGACACGCGAAGAAGACTCAAAGGGAGGCCAAGGAAGACAAGAAGACTGGAGGAAGACAAAGTTGTTAGGAGAGGGAGTTAAAGAGTTTCTAGGACTTGTAATTTCCTTCTTACCCGTTGTCCTGGTTTTGTGAGCGGTACTCACACTTCTTGTTATTCACTTGTATTATTATTTTCCGTTCTCCTAGATCCTAGTTGCTACCAAGTGCCGTGAGTCACGTCTTAGGAGGACTAGTTTCAAAACCCACGACCTTGTGCCGACGTGGCAGCCTAGGACAATAGAATTTAAATTAAAATTGCCTCACCGATTGTGAGAGCAAGATTTTATTCCTCCTAAAATTGTGTTGTGGGGTGAGCTTCACAACGGTCTTCACGTGCTGGTTGCACGGGCGATGAGATGGAAAGTTCCGGACCGTCCAAGACCAACAAGGGCAACGTGGTGACGGCCTCACCATGAGCTCTCGGAGGAATCCAAATTTTGGGAGCCGCTACCGCGAGCACGGTTGCCAATCCAAAGGCAACAGTACCGCCTAAGACAACTGTACCGCCTAAGGCCATCGTACTGCCTAAGGCAACCGACGCCAACCGCGGCGACACCAAGAAGCGTGCAGAGGCCAAAACACTGCTCAACGAGCATGTCGATGCGCACGTGGGTGACCCCCACGCGACGGACGACCCGATGGAGGAGGATCTCCTAGAGGGGAACCCCGAGGAAGAGCACGACGCCGACAATGGCAAAGGCGATGAGGATCGCGACCATCACCATCATCGTGTGGCAAACTCAAGCCAATTGCTCAAAAAGGATGAGATGCATGCCGCATCGCCTGAAGTTGCCGACGGTAGCGAGACTGCCAAGAGCAGCAAGGGCGCTGAAAGCAATCACACGGGAAGTTCCGGCGAGAACAAACCGGACGACGAAGCTGCAAAGGCAATTCGTGATGACCGTCGTAGGCTCACGGAGTTAGCTGCTAAGGCGGGAGGCCGACTCAAGATCACCACTGACGGTGGAGATACGGCACCACTCGAAGGAATGGGGACAGACCTCCCTTCCTACGATGTAGCCGCAATGGGACAGGACGGCGCCCACTCGAGCATCGTCACCAATGACAGTTTCCTCCGAAAGGTGGGACTCCTTGGAGGCCTGTACGCGAACCGTATCCTCCTGTAGTGGATAAGGGTACACGGACAATGCGAGGCCCTGGAGGCTATCGCCGATGCTCTAACGACATCAGAGCTCAGGTTCGCGTTCGCCAACCTGCTAGCCCACATCGGGCAGAGCATCACGGACCTCGACCGTGATCGCCAGCTGCAGCGCCTAGCCGCCCATGAGGCAAGTCGCTGATGCAACAACCTCGACAAGGCATTGCAGAGCGTGAGCCAGGTGTGGATGTAGCAGCAAGTGCAGCATGCTGCAGCTGCAGATGCCACTGCCGGTGGCAGCGACGACTTGCCTACCTCGACGACTTCAGGACCGGTCATAAACACGTCCTTCCCCCACAGTGTGGAGATCTTCTGGAAAGGCGTGAAGCTGACCGACTGGCTGAATCGCATAGAGCACGTTCTACGTATCCACAAGGCTCCACTCACTTAGTGGGGCGACCTTGCCACGACGCGGCTTGAAGACAAACTCTTCAAGTATGTGGTCAAGGAGTGGAGTGCGCAACAGCCGCACCTCGAGTGGCAGTCCATGCCGTGGGAGGCCTTCTGTGTGATCATGCGTAAGAAGTGCACCCAACGTGAGGAGGCGTAGCATGCCTTCCACAAGATCAAGGACTTCAGGCAGCTGGGCAGCTTGCTCGAATCCTACTTGAGTGAGTTCACCGCACTTGGGGAGGAAGTCGAAAGCTTCACTGAGGGCGATGGGACTCTGACCTTCAAGTACCCAGAGTGTATGCTGCTGGAGTACTTGTGTGATGGTCTCGCCAGCGAGAAACGGAAGGACAAGACCACTACGACAGCCACTGGCCAAGCTTGGACAAGCTGGAGGACATTGCGCGACTATATGAGCGAGATGTATTCGGCAAACCCGAAGCACTACTCTGATGCACGGCCGAACGCGTGTATACACCAAGGCCGCGACATGCGCGTGGACACTGCAAGGGCTGGTGGGTCAGCTGGACAACGAGGCGGGGCCAAGGGCAAGCAGCGTGCAAACCCTCCAGCCAAGAAGGCTGGTGGACACAAGGGCTCCAACAACAAGCGCAACCGCGAGAATGACGAGCTGCAGGCGGCGCGTGAGCGTCGCAACATATCCTTCCGCGAAGGGCTCTGCGACAACTGCAGGCAACCAAGCCAATTTAGGGCTCAGTGCCCTGAGGCTTCTGGTGGTGGACAAGAGGTCGCGGCGTCAGCTGCAGCAGCAGCACCTGGTGGGGATGGTGCAGCAAGAGGCCGCAGACAGTGCCGTGGACAGGGTCGCGATCGCGGGAATGGGCCCGGCCGTGGTAACGGACAAGGCCGTGGGACGGGTTTTCTCCACCCCTGAGTGACGTTAGTGGGGACCACTCAGGGATAAAACTGGATCACGAGTGTGGGTTCATGTTTTCAGATGAGGATGTCAAACAATTTGAGTTTTTGACGAGTTCAAATTTCTCTGTTGTCTTCTCTCCTCTTGTTGAACCGCAATCTACACTTGCTGACCGACATTGCCCACTAAACCTTGCATCTCCGGACGAGATGCATGATCATATGTATACTTAGTGGTGGCGACACCGACCACTGTGCAAGAGTTGTGTGACACAGTGATTGAAGCAAACGCCCTCAAAGCAATGAGTTCAATCACGTTCGCGGTACCTTTAGTCAACGATTTTGACCCAGTCAAATTTAAAGACTGGAAGGTGCTTGCCGAATTCACACGTGCCCACAAGATTGTGGACTCGAGTGGGTGAATCATGGGAGTTGCGTCGCCATTCGTAGAGATTTTGTGTTTATCAAAAACTCGGCTTGCCATCGTCGAGCCTGTTCACTCGGAACAGTGGAGGTAATATGACGATGCAGTTCAAAGGACACCTAGCTGGTGTTCCTATGAACGTTCTGGCTGATACTGGAGGAGACGACTCCTTTTTTAGTCTTACCTTTATCCGACACGTGGGCGTAAATTACGAGCCATCGGATGGCGCAGTTGTCGTCGGTGACAACCGTACAATACCTGTGATCGGTACCTGTAAGGCAAAAATTTGTATTGAAGGTTACAACAAGAGTGTCACGTTAACCCGTTTGACATGGTGCTAGGCGATCATTGGCTCCGCAAAAACAAAGCTTTGATGTGCTTTGAATCAAGACGTTTGATTGTCCGAAAGGGACAGCATCTCTTTACGCTGATTCCGAGTACGGAATGGTCACCGACTCGACTCAAAGTCCATGCCAGTTTGTCTACGATGTAGGTCATGAGACGTATTTGACAAGGTTTTCGATACTTCTTGGCTCAGCTCAAAAAAGTGGAGGACGACGTGAAGGAAGACATGCCAAGAGAGATAAAATCCTTATTGGCGGAGTTCTTGGATGTATTCCTAGACCCACTGATTGGGTTTCCACCAGAAAGACACATGGGCCACACGATTCCGATGCAATCGGAGGCGACTCCTCCATTTAGACCCATGTATTGCCTTAGTCTAGCAGAAAGACAAGAAGCCGAACGCCAAGTTAAAGAGTACCTTGCAAAAGGGTAGATCCAGCCCAGTAGCTCGCCGTACGGTGCGTCGATCCTTTTTGTGAACAAAAGGACGGTGGTTTCCGCATGTGCGTGGATTACCGGGCGTTGAACAAGCTGACGGTGAAAAATCGATTCCCCTTACCGCGAATTGAGGACCTTTTTGACCAACTCCAAGGCGTAAAAGTATTTTTGTCCTTGGATTTATCTCAAGGGTACCATCAAATCCGCATCACGGAAGATGATGTATCCAAAACCGCGTTTCGAACGCACATGGGACACTGTCAGTTCCGAGTGCTATGTTTCGGACTTACAAATGCCCCGGCAACCTTCTAAGGAGAAATGAACTGATAGTTTGCCAAGCAACTCGGACAGTTTGTCTGGGTTTACCTGGACAACATCCTGGTTTTCTCCAAATCAATAGAAGAGCATATAGAACATCTACGCGAAGTTCTCCCAATCCTTAGGGAACAGAAGTTCTATGCGAAAGTGAGCAAGTGCAAGTTTGCACAAGATGAGCTCGAATACATTGGACACATCATTGGCAAGGACGACATCCGTGTCGACCCACGAAAGGTCCAAGCCATTGTGGACTGGCCACGTCCCGAAAATGTTGGGCAGATTCGGTCTTCCCTTGGCCTTGCAAACTACTTTCGACGGTTTATGCAAGGGTATTCGACCCTGGTAGCACCATTAACCAGGTTCACGCGAAAAGACGTGTGTTGGGAATGGACATCTGATTGCGAGAACGCTTTTCTCAAAGTCAAAAAGCTTCTATCTGTGGCGCCCGTCCTAGCTCTTCCGGATCCATCGTAACCGTGGAAGGTTCGATGTGATGCGTCGGTAGTAGTCGTCCTCATGCAGAACGGTCACCCAGTTGCGTATGAGAGCCGGAATCTCATCCCCGCGGAAACGCGATACACGACTGGGGATCAAGAGCTCCTTGCGGTAGTACACGCTTTCAAGATGTGGTATTTCTATCTCGAGGGTGTTGAAGGGGGTGTGACGGTCGTGACCGACCATAATCTATTGGTTTTTTTCCAAACGCAACCGAACCTGTCAGGACGACAAGCGCGTTGGAGCGAATACCAGAGCCGATTCTTGTTCACATGGGAATATCGGCCAGGACGCATCAATGTGGCCGATCCACTAAGCCGACAGCCTGTGGAAATGAAAGCAACCACCAAGCTCATTGGGTATTTTATGGCCATTGCAATAGCAACAGTACAATCACCAGATCCCCCTGCACCTCTGCGGCAACCACCACGAGAGATTATCCATTACAACGGTTTTGTAAACAGGATCTGGATGGGATACTGCGTGGATTCTTGGTTTCAAGACTCTCGAAATCAAGACAAGTACGGCTTGGTGGAGGTGCAGGAATCTTCTGGCACGGAGAACAAGTTGTTGTGCCAAACTCGGGAGACCTTCGAGCAAAGATTATCTCCCAGTTCCATGACCCGTCGGGCATAGGTCATGTGGGACCCCGAAAGACCGGACAGGCACTCTCGGACCACTATTGGTGGCCAGGATGGAGTGTCGATGTCCGTAATTACTGCATGACATGCGACCCATGTCTTTGGAATAAGGCTAGTAACAAGAAACCTGCTGGACTCCTCCAACAACTTCCCATCCCTGGGACTCCATGGGAGTGCGTCAGCATGGACTTCATTACAGGTCTTCCGGACACGGCCCGTGGTCACGATCCAATACTAGTGGTTGTAGATCTTTAAACGAAGATGACATACTTAATTCCTACAACCACTGACATGAACATAGAGGAGACTGCTCGTCTCTTCTTTGAGGGTGTCGTAAAGTACCACGGCTTGCCGTTGCGCATTATCTCCGATGGAGATCAAAAATTTGCTAGAAAGTTCTGGCAAAAGAAGCACGAGTACTTTGATAGTGATTTGCAAATCTCGACAGCATTTCTCCCTCAAACTGACGGACAAATAGAGCGCATGAATCACACTCTGGAGCAGATGCTTTGCATGTACGTTGAACCTGCCATGCATGATTGGGACGAATTCCTAGTACCGGCAGAGTTTGCAGTGAACAACTCGGTGAACGAGTCCACACAGTTCACACTGTTTGTGTTGAACAGTGGTCGGTATCCTATGGTACCCTCTTCATTGGTGAAGAATGGGAGTATACAAGGGCAGGTTCCTTCTGCTCAAGCCTTTGCCGAGCGCATCGACTCCTTGTTATAGGAGGCGAAGGGTCACCTTCAAGCAGCTCGGCAGCGACAAATGGCATATGCCGACAAAGGTCATCAAGAGGTCTCGTTTGACATCAGTGACAAAGTGCTGCTTAGCACTAAAAACCTTCGGCTGAAGTCGCCAGGGGCAAGAAAACTTCTACCGAAGTGGATTGGGCCGTTTCCCATTGTGGCACGCATCGGGCCAGTGGCATACCGATTGCTACTTCCGCCGAGTACGAAGATACATGACGTATTTCATGTGAGCTTGCTGGCTCCATACACGGCAAACGGAACCGTTCAGCCACNTTGACATCAGTGACAAAGTGCTGCTTAGCACTAAAAACCTTCGGCTGAAGTCGCCAGGGGCAAGAAAACTTCTACCGAAGTGGATTGGGCCGTTTCCCATTGTGGCACGCATCGGGCCAGTGGCATACCGATTGCTACTTCCGCCGAGTACGAAGATACATGACGTATTTCATGTGAGCTTGCTGGCTCCATACACGGCAAACGGAACCGTTCAGCCACCTCCTGCAGTCCTTGCTGCCGACGGCCAATACGAGGTCCTTCGCCTACTCCAGCACCGAGAGCGTACTCTTCGGTCGTGCGTTGTTAGGGAGTATCTCGCTCATTGGGCCGGTTGTGGACCTGAACATAATTCATTGGAGCTCGAATCTCGGTTGCCCACAAGGGTGGTCAACGAGTACTGGAGTAAGCTTGCAGCTTGCACAGATCAACGCATGGCAGGAGGTACCACCTGAACGCGGAAAAAGTGAACAACATTCCCACAGGGCAACATTCATGGACAGCGACCATAGAAGGTTGGGGACGCCCAACATGGCTGTCGCGCGGACGCTCCAGCCTAAAGGGGGGAGGCCGCTAGCCGTGCTGACCTACAAGCTGCATCTTGGGTCCGATTACCATGCACACGTTCATGTCTAGCTGGTGATTGAAATTATTAATTTTTTTCACAATGTTGATGACTCACTAACTGACAATCCTACTTGTTGTTCATCAACCGAGACGGTTCATAATAAGTGGGGAGGAATGTAGCGGGAGGGCCGGTTCGGCCCTCCCTCCTCGCTGAAGCGAGGGGTGGTTGAGCACCACCCCTCGCGTCAGCGAGGGCTGGCCGGCGGCCAGCATTTCGCTGGCCGCCGGCCAGCTCGCTGCCGGCCGGCTAGACGGCCGGCGGCCGGCCAAGCGACCGGCCGGCCACCAGCCGGCCAGCCGCCAGCCGCAGATCACGGCCTCAGCCCGATCGGCGGCTGAGGGGCCACGAGAGCCTCGAGTGCGAGGCCTCGTGGCCTCGTGCCCTCGCCCTCGTTGGCCCTCCTCACAAGTGAGCGAGCGAGGACGAGGGAGGGGGACGAGGGACGAGAGGCAAGAGAAACTGGCGCGAAATCGCCAGCGTGCCTCGCACAGGACGATTTTGCGCCAGAATGTCAAAAAGTAAATCGAAGTTCGTTTGCGATGAACTTTGACATAAAATAAACAAAATAACTCGTGTAAACACACGAGTTCGAGGTAAAACCCCCCGGTTTGGGTCCCAAAACCAGGGGTAGGGTTAAAAACAGAAATGGGAGACTCAGTCTCCCTGCTCTGGGTCGTTGATGACGATTGGCCCTCAGTCCTGCGAAGGGGGTAAACCCCTGACACGAACTGAGAACGCCATTCAGCGAACTCCCACGACGACTTCAGAGCAGGAGCTGGAGACTCGACCCGTTACATCAAGCCAAGATTTCCACCACTGCATTCAGCACAGTCAGGCGCACCTGTGGTCAAAATTTCGCTTGATTTGGACAACCTTCAATTTCAAGTACTGAAATTTTAAAAATTCAAATTTCAGTAGTCAAATTTCTGGACTGGAGGTCAATTTTTGCCACCATCCCAAATAAACAAGAAATGCAGTCAGATTTTCGATTGGACCACTTTCATCGTCCAGCTCTTAACTGAGGGAAGACTGTGTTTCTGCCCCGCGTAGGGCAGTAGCAGTAGCAGCGGCAGCTGCAGCCGCGGAAGTAGCAACAGTAGCAGCATCAGCACCAGTGGCTACGGCAGGAGCAGCAGAGGCAGCAGCAGCATGTGCAGCGGCAGCAGTTGCAGCGGCAACAACAGTAGTAGCAGTAGCCATAGCAGCAGCAAAGGCGTCAGCAACCTCAGCAGCAGCGACAATGCCTAGCCAGGGCAATGCCGCCGGTACACAGGATAGCTCTGCAGAGCCGCCCACT
>SZWC01017584.1:7595-19560 GCA_023375785.1 Penium margaritaceum | reverse complement strand
AAGATCTCGTAGCGGAACTGCAACACCAGGTCGATCAGCTGCGCTAGATGCTTGCCGCAACCAGCACCAGTCAGACTATCCTCCCCAGAAAGTCTGGTCCTTCTCTAACTACGACAACATAGATAGTTGCGTAGCAGCAGTTGCGGTAACAGCAGCAGACGATTACTAGTGTCCTAGGTGCTGGAGCGGCTGGCCTCTCTCGGCGCAAGGACTTTGAGTCTCCTCCTCATACCCTCATCGGAGATGAGTAGTTCGTGTCTTGGGAACTGCTCTACCGCATCTGGGCACAGGGGGAGGGCCTGTGGCCGTACTACACCCTTCCGCACGATGACGTCATCCCGGAGTAGGCGCTTGAGGATGGCCGTGCCGTCCGTGCACTCATCCTCGCTGCAACCGATGCTGACCGCACTGCCTTGGAACCGTTTCTCGGTGACGCCGCCGCTGTCTTGGAAGCGCTGATCCCCGGCCGGCGTGGGACACGTTGACACGGTTGTATCGCGCCTCCGGCCAGGCAGCTGTCAGCCGTATCCTGAAGGAGTTCAGCTCCCTTCAAATGAGGGAGTCCGAGTCCTTCACCACCTACTGGTGCTGTGCACACAATATCCTCCACCGGCTAAAGACAGCTGTGCCTCCCCCGCTTGCTGCCCTCCTCACCATCAAGAATGGTGCAACTCCTGAGTTTGCGGAAATTTTCGTCTCCTACGGCCTACCCATTCTCGAGGCACTGGCAGCCCAGGGTACCTTGATGACCTGGACATACTACCTCTTCCTCAGCGTGGAGGAAGCACACAAGGATACACAGCTTCAGCGTGGTGGCTCTTCTGTAACCGTTGTTGCCACCTGTGGTGCCTCCTTTACCCCTTCTCCCAGCACATCCTCCTCCGGCAGTACCAAGGGCAAGGGAAAGAAGAACGAGAAGGGAACAGGTAAGAGGTAGCAGTCTTCCTCTAGTGGCACCACCCTGAGGTACCACAACTGCAGCAAGACGGGGTACGGGTGGTACACGTGCCCCATCCCTACTGACGAGGCCCGCAATATCACCGCCTTGTGCCATCGGCGTGAGCGTCACCTTTGTACCTCTATTGATACCACATGCACTCCCTTCTCCCCTTGTAGCACTGTGGCCATCACCTACTCCACCCAGCAGCCAGCTCCTCAACCTCGACCGCAGCTTCCGCCGTTCCTTCTCCATCAGCAACAGCACCTCAAGCATGTCCCGGCACAGCCACATCCGTATGCGATACTGCTGTAGCAGTAGCAGTACGCTCCGGCGCAGCCGGTGTATTACCCACAGCCTCTACCCTAGTGCAGCTCATATCCCCGTCTGGAGCTGTGACCCCGCAGTTTGTGGCGACCGTCGACTCCGTTGCTTGGATCCGCCAGCTGTAGAGCTTCATCACCACGCAACTCGGCATCACACCTCCTCCCCAGGGAAGTACGAGTTGTGTGACTACTAGTGGAGAGGTCTTCCACTATCGGACAGAGACCGACCTCCGAGGGGACCGTAGGGAAGCCGCTTGTTGCCCTTCAGGGCCGGCTTTGGATGATGTCACATGGTTGGATGACTGGCATGACCGTTTCACATCTGCCCCGTCTGCTCAGCTTGCGACCTCCATCTCCCTTCCCGCACCCAATTTCAACGCTCACTGTAACGTGACGGCCTCGGTTCACGACCCTGATGGCACCTGGATCATCGACTCCGGGGCCACACATCACATGACGTCTTGTCGACAGGCTTTCAACATGCTTGATCCTGTGGGGAATGTTCAAAGTGTCCGGACGGGGTCTGGGCAGATCTTGCCAGTCTGTGGTGTTGGCGTCGTTCGTTTTTGTGGTCTGTCCGGTGATGTCTTTGAGACCGATGTGCTGTATGTGCTGGGTTTGGAGCTCAGCCTCCTTTCTTTCATGGCTCTCGACCTCATGATGATGGATTTCCATCACTCCTATTGCATTGGCAGTATCTCCCTTTGCCCGTCCGGTCAGGTCATGTTCCGTGCTGTTTGCCGTGACAACCTCTGGCACGTCAATTGACTTCCTTCATCCGTGTCCCCTTCCTCGTCCGACAATACACGTGTTTGTCACCAATGTTCTTTTCCCCTAGCACATGCACCTCCTCCACTGTCGTCTTTGCCACATACACTCAGATATTATGAATAGCATGCTTCGTACCCAACCCGCGCTCAGAGTCGATCCCTCCACTTTTCAGTGGCCTTGCCACCCCGAGTGCATAGAATGCACTCTGGGCAAGATGCACCGAGCCTCGTACTTTGCGTCCTCTTCTCGTGCTACGCACCCGCTAGAGCTCGTCCACTCGGACCTCATGGACCCTCTCACGATTGCGTCTGTTGTCGAGGGCGGCGAGTATGTGCTGGCCCTCATGGATGACTACTCCCGCTATCGCTAGGTCCTGTGCCTCCATCGGAAGAGCAACGTGGCTTCCGCTATCCGTGCCTAGCACCTCACGACTGAGCGCGAGTGCGGTTGGACCCTCCACCGTTTTTGGTATGACCGCTGCGAGGAGTACATGGGGGACATTACTACCTATCTCACCAGTTATGGGGTCCATCATGAGACGTCCGCCCCTAGGACACCGCAACAAAACGGTGTCTCCAAGCGTTGGAACCGCACCATGGTTGATGCTATCTTCACCATGGGTGTCGAGTCCGGTTTGTCCGAGCGTTTCTTCTTTGAGGCCATGTCCTACATGACCTGAGTATGGAACCGCGTTCCCCATGGTCCCCTTCCCCGCCAGGCCACGTCGTACACATTGTGGTGTGGTCAGCAGGCCGATCTTTGACCTGCTCGTGTTTGGGGGTGTATCGCGAGCGTTTTGCTTATCGAGGACCAGCGGGATGGCAAGCTTGCCCCTCACGGCTGCCTCTGCACCTTCGTCGGTGTCTCACGTCCATCCAAGGCTTGGCGCTTCTAAGACCCGGTCTGACATTGCGTTGTTGAGTCCCGCAATGCCCTGTTCTTTGAGGACCTCTTCCCTCATGACCTCTCTCACGTCCAGTTTACCTCCTCTCTGTTTCCGTCACTGTCATCTCGTGGGGGTGATACTTGTCGCGCTGCCGCTCTGGCTCTAGCAGCAAAGGTCGTCCCACGTGCATCCACACCCCCGACAACGGATGGCCCGGATGCTCCTCCCTTGCCGCCCACCTCGCTGCCCAGTTCCCCTGTCGGTGATGCCGTACGCCCGTCGGAGAGGGAGTCTTTCGCTGAGTCCTTAGCCAAGCCTGATCCCTTGGCTGACCCCCTTCCGGCCTCCGATACGCCAGTCCCCGTGGATGCGCTCGTGTCTAGCGGTTCCCCGGCATCGGACCCGGCACCTACCCCTGCCTTGCCACCTCGTCCTTGCCGGGCTCTCTCTGTTATCACTTGCACCCCAATGCACCAGGTCTACACCCGCACTCCTGGTTGCTTTATGCGGCCCTGTTAGCCGGCGGTACCCTCGGGTCCTCGCACCAGGGCCCCCCATCCAACCTCCGGCACACCCGTTGACACACCTTCCTCCCCTCACACTGCTGTGAGCGGTGAGCCCGGCATCAAGGTCCTTCGCCTGACGGCCCTTGGCCTTGTTGCTCAGGACACTCACCCTCGCTTGGCCCTCGGCTACACTCTCATCTCCCAGGAGCATCGCCGTACGGTCTCCGCCACTCTAGCCTGGGCTCCTGTAGGACTTTGCGCTGCCCATGTGCTGACGACACGACCTTCCCCACTGGCACCCGACCCACAGAGCCTATGTGAGGCTCGTGCTGCCCCCGACGTAGACCAATGGCAGGCTACATGTCATGAGGAGCTCGCTGCCATCAACGAGCACGTAGTGTTCGAGCTCGTGGAGCTCCCCCTGGTCGCAAGGCTTTTGGGACAAAGTGGATTTTGTTGCCAGAAGTGGAAGCCAGATGGCACCCTGGACAAGTACAAGGCCCGACTCACTGCTAAGGGCGTCTCCCAATCAGCTGGAGTGGACTTTGACTAGGAATTTGCTCCAGTTGGCCGTTTCACCACCAGCCGAGTGCTCTTCAGCCTGGTCGCACAACATTGTTGGGAGCTCCACCAGATGGACGTGAGCAACGCCTTTCTTCACGGCGTTCTCAATGATGAGGAGCTCTACATGGTCCAGTCCTTTGGCTGAGGACGGGACGGGCTGAGTGTGGGGACTGTGTAAGGCTCTGTATGGCCTCAAGCAGTGTCCTCGGTGCTGGAAGATCGAGATCAGCCATACTCTTCTGAAGGGCGGATTTATCCACAACATCGCAGACCCGACACTCTTTATCACTTCTCATGGATCTCCCTTTGTTGTGATTCTCGTCTATGTGGACGACCTACTCATCACATCTCCCAACCTTGTTGCTGTCGAGCGAGTGAGGGAGATGCTGAAGGCAACCTATAAGATGAAGGATCTTACGCCGGCGCAGGTGTTTCTCGCATGGAAAGTGAGCGCAATCTCACGCACGACATCATGCGGGTACATCACACAGCATATGTTCAGATTCTAGTTGACTGCTTCGCCGATCTCCCGATGACTGTCCCGAGCGCCTCCACCCCGGCCACTGACGCCAGTACCTTGGGTGTCACGGTTGACATCACGGCATTCCTCTACATCATTGGGTCACTCATGTTTCTTGCCAGCACCACACGCGCGGACATCGCCATTTTTGTGAATGTCCTCGCCCAGTTTTCACAGCTCCACACCAGCTGCACCTTGATGCAGCCGTCCGCGTGTTGCGATATGTGGTTTCCACCCCACGTCAAGGCCTCACACTCCGTGGGCAACCGTCCGTGGTGGCTATACTAACAGCTTCTGGGCATGGAGCCCAGATGGGAAGAGCTGCACTGGTTAGATCTTTATCGTTAGGGGTAGAGCAGTGTCATGGCGTAGCGAGAAGTAAGGGTGTATCAGACGCAACACAAAAAAGGCAGAGTACGTGGCTTTGGGTGTAGGTGCAAGTGAGAGTGTGTGGTTGCGTCGTTTGTTGGATGAGTTGTGTCAGCCTGTATCGTCCATCATCTTGCATTGTGACAACGAGAGTGCCACTGCGATTGCCGACAACAATGGTGTTCACCATGCACATACGAAGCACATCAATATTGATTATCACTACGTGCGGTCCTTGTTGCATGGGGGCAGTGTTCACATCGTGTGGATCATGACTGTGAAGCAGTTGGCTGACTTCCTCACCAAGGCGTTGAAGCGTAACTCGTTCAAGAAGGCTGTGAGTATGGTCAGATTGCTACCCTTAATGCATGCCATGTGACTCTTTTGCTTGCATGGGTTCTCGTCTGTCATCCTCGCTGCACATGTGATTCGTGTCTTCTCGCTCTTGCAAAGAGTGTTGAATCGGGGAGCATGGGAGAGCATTAATTCTGCATCCTCATACACACTGACACCTTTGGGTCATGGGGGAGTGTTGTCATTTTGCCCATGCACTGCCTCACTGACTCATACTGTGAACTCTCGGCTTGTGTACATGCTCGTGCACGACTAGATGGACGTTGATGCCGACGGGATACTATTCATTGGAGTGGAAGTGTCACCGTGCAGCCAAGCATGTGGTTCTCCTCCTTCTCATGCTTCTAATACTGCATCCTCACACGACCAGCTCCATCGACAGCTACCCTTAAATGTCACGCCATCAGTAGTCACAGTTGGCTCAAAGGAGCGGTGTAGCCGATGCCTAAGTTTGGATAGCCATAACTCCTCGTAGCTATTTTTATTGCTGATTTTGACTACACGACTGTGTTTGCAGTGTGGTTATTTTGGTATGGTCCAATGTTTAGGCAAACCAGACAACGCCCGGGTTTTGGGCTGCCTGGTGTCTGGCAAGGCTCATGTAGGAAATTCTGCCAGACAAGATAATGCTAGGATTTTCCTGGTTGGCTGGTTTTCTGAGAAACAAGTCTCACAGAGCTGAGGTGAGGCTAGAACTGGGAGGGTCTCAGTTAGTTGCTCATTCTTTATTCCTAATCAGTCATTGCTTCATTCTAGTTGCTTTCTGGCGGTAACTTTAGCGCGCACGGTTTTGAGTGACAAACCAGAGCTCTCAGACTTAGACTCTAGTGGAGCAGATTGGAGGGATAGACTAAGCAACGAGCATGGGTTCCTACACGCTGCATCAACAACGCCACTATCCCAACCTGCGCACTAGCTAGTTCCTCTTTGGGACACTTGAGCAATTTATAATTAGCGGTAAGTGTACTTCGATGACAAGTGTAAAAAATGATCGAACATATAAAGACAAGTACCGTTTTACAAATGAGGCATAGTTGGGGTCGTTGGGTCGATCTTCAAGTGACACAAGCAGAGACCCGTTGTGAGTGGTTGGATTTTAAAAGGTCCACCAAGAAATCAGGAAACTTCGAGAATCGACGGTGAAGATGCAAAATGCATGTTTACAAATCCATATTCATCTCGGTGCATTGAGAAGTCCATCGAAAGGCCGTGATAGTTCTGTCGTAGATTCGCGAGAGTGGTTGAAGTTGTCGGAAGGTTCAGAAAGATTCACCGAGGACGGGGTTGCTGGCCGGTTTGCCCTCGACCGTCGGAGTGAATATCGCGGTCTCGCGACGCGATGGGCTATTTTTGTAAGAGCATAAATGCCCACTCGGAAAGACTAGGGACTTGTGTACGTCTGGTACGTAACACTTCCCCCCATTTTAGCCGCGACGTCCCAGCATGTGCACCGATGTGGCCCGATGATGGCGGTAATAGCCTTCCATTAGGTGATCGATGTCTCCGAGGTAGTCTTAGGGTTCCCAGCTGCTGCGCGCGACGTCATAGCCGTGCCACTTGACGAGATCTTCGGTCATACTACATCGATGTCGATGGCCAAGGATGTCCTTGATGACGTATTCTGTGTCTTCGTCCACTTGAACGGGAGGAGGGGGAGGGACATCCCTTCTAGGAAAATTCTCTCCGGGGTCTCGGTAGTGCTTGAATCCGCTGACATGGAACACCGGATGAACTTGCATAGTGTTGGAGTTTGGGTCGCAGAACCACAGGGGTTTGCATGTGGTGTATCTTAAACGATCCCAACCACCGGGGCTTGAGCTTCAAACAGTCCGCTCTGTAGATTTTGATGTTTGCCAAGCTGAGAAGGATTTTGTCGCCAGTGGTGAATATGTTGTCGTTGTGATGTCGGTCAGCTGCTCGCTTCATCGCTGCTTGTATCTTCGCGAGGGTTTGTCGTTTTTCCTCCCAGATGGTGGCGAAGTCTCGGTGTTGAACGTCGACCGTGGAAATGTTACTGTGACTTTGTAGACCGTTTGGTGTGACGGGAAGTTTTCCATTAACCACTTCAGACGGAGTTTTACCCGTTGCGATGGAAACTGCCGAATTATATGCGATGTTGGCGGTCAGGAGTTTTTGTGCCCAATCTGTCCCATGAGCTTCGCATAGTGTTCGGAGAATTTGGTCGAGCTTCTGGTTTGTCCGCTTGGTCTAACCATCAGTTTGAGGATGAAACGTTGTCGAAAGTTGAATTCTGTTGCCGTAACGAGTCATCAGTTTGCACCAAAATCGGCTTGTTAATCGACCGTCCCTATCGCTCATGATGGTTATCGGTATGCCGTGTAGCCGCACAATGTTGTTTAGAAACAAAGTTGTTCCCTCAGCGGTGACGGTGGCCATTTTGGAATGAAGTGGGACATTTTGGAAAGCCTGTCAACGACCGCGAGGATTGCGTCATGTCCCTCATGTGTGACTAGTAATCCCGTGATGAAGTCCATGGAGATATCATCCCACAGTTCCGTTGAAATAGAGAGTGGTTGCAAAAGTCCGGGTAGCCGCGTGCGACAGGATTTCTGTCGTTGACATGTGTCGCAGGATTTGTAAAATTGAGCCACGTCGGATTGTATTTTGTCCCACCAATAGTTTTTTCCAGCTTCTTCAGCATCTTGTCGTCTCCGAAGTTTCCACCTGGTCCTGTGTCGTGGCATTCGTTGAGCAGCATACGACAAAGTTCGTCGTTCGGGGGAACGACCACTTGGTGAGTGAAGCGTCGTTGCCAAAAGGGTGTGTCGAACCAGAATTCTGCCTTGTCATATCCGTCGTGCTGGTCATAGCCTCGTGCGAACAGCTGCTCGAGATATGGGTCTCGCTGTAGATGAAGCGTTGCCACCTCAGCCATCAAATCTGGTCGGTGGCTGAGTGCGTCCGTCGGGTTGATTTTGCCTCGCCAGTATTCTATATCGTAGTTGAACCCAGATTCAAGGAACTCCATCTATCGGGTTTGACGTCAATTGAGGTTTTGCTGCGTCTTCAAATAATTCAGCGCATGGTGGTCGGTGCGCATGATGCATCGGCGGCACTCTAGGTAACACCGCCATGTCCTCAATGCGTATACGACCGCTAGCATTTCTTTCTCGTGTATGGCGTAGTTGAGCTCCGGTCCTCGCAGTTTTTGAGACATGTAGGTGACCGGTTGGTCGCCGTTTCTGTGGTCTTGCAGGAGAACTGGGTCAATGGCCCAGTTTAATGCATCTGTGGCCATGACATAGTCGACTGTTGGAACAACTAATCGTAGGGCTGGCGCCAAGGTCAGAGCGTTCCGTAAAGCGGTGAACGCTTCTTGTTTGTTGTCTCCCCACCACCACTTGTTTTGTTTTTTGGTGAGGTCAGAAAGAGTCGTTGATACCCGGGCGTAGTTCCATATGAATCCCCTGTACTAATTGCAGAAGCCGCGAAAAACTTGAATTTATCAAACGTTGGTCGGCGTTGGCCAATCAGCGACTCCTGCCACTTTTTTCGGATCCATGGTGATCCGTCCACCATTGATGACGTGGCTCAAAAACTCGATTGATCAGCAACCAAAGTCTCACATTGAGAGTTTTCCAAAATCTTTCTCTTTGTAAAACTTTGAGAAATTTTCAAAGATGTCCATCGTGCTCCTCCAGGGTACGACTGTACACCAGAATGTTGTCGAGGTACACCACAACAAAATTGTCGAGGTATGGGTGAAAATGTTGTTCATTGTTGCCATGAACGTTGTCAGGGCCTTCGTCAATCCGAATGGCATTACTGCAAACTCGAAATGCTCGTAGCGATTTCGGAACACTGTCTTCTTGATATCGGCATCTACCACGCGTATCTAGTGATAACCGATGCGCAAGTCGATTTTGCTGAAAATTCAAGGCCCTTAGAGTTGGTCAAAAAGCTCGTTAGCTCTAGGAAGAGGGTAGCGGTTCTTGATGGTAGCGTCGTTCAACGTCCGATAGTCCACGCACATCCGCATCTCACCAATTTTCATTTTTATGAACAGTAATGGCGTGGCGTATGGTGAGGTGGATGGGCGGATGAACCCTTGGCCAAGCATCTCGTTGAGTTGCTTTTTCAGCGCGGTCAGCTCATGATCGCTCATCCAATAGGCCCCTCGAACTGTAGGTCTGCTTTCCGACTCCAGTTCGATGCAATGGTGAATGCCCCATCAAGGACGTAAGGTTCTCAGGAGTTCGTCGGGGAAGACGTTCGTAAACTCGAGGATGAGCAATGCGAACTCTTCGGGTACCATAAAAAAACTTTGTTGATTTCAATGAGGCTGATAAGGTCGTTAAGGACGATGAGTTAGCTGTTGCCACTCCCGCTTCCTCCATTGGTTTGAGATGTATGAGCCACGCACGAGCTCCTCGTTGTATGCAGTTCTTGGCCATGTTGAGCGGTATCGGCTGCACAGGTCGTCGCTTCTCCGCTACCTGGACTTCCTCTATTGCTTCTACCTCTGTTGCTTCTGCTGTCGGCTTTCGTCTCGCACACAGAAGTTGTCGTTTGGCACCGTCGATCTCCACGTAGACTTCGCCACTGTTCTAGTCGACCTGCGGATTGTGCCGGTATGAGAAATGTGGTCCGAGGATGATTTTATGATCGCTCATTGGACAAGACCTCATGAGTATTACATCTCGTAGATCTCCTACGTGTAGTGAGGGTGGTTCTTGGAGTCTCTCTATTTACAATCTCCTGTCGAAGGTTTTTCCTTCAAACATCCTTGGTTCGGTCAGCAAACCCAGCTTGCGGACCATGTCCTTGCTCACGAAGCTATGTGCATCTCCTCCATCCAATAATTTCGGTACCATTCTACGACTTTTACATCCTCGAGGCTGAACTTTTTGCATTATCGTCGGTTCGTCGCCCTCGTACCCCTCGTCAAACTTTGCGGTCTTAGAAACACTTGGCGACAATGTAGGCCGTTCAGATGGGCGATCGATCGGCGTAGATCGCTCCTTATAGACAAGAGTTGCGCCTTTTACTCCTGCCCTTTGTTGTTTCCCGACTCACTTTTCTGCGATTTCCCCCCTTTTTGGTCTGCTGCTTGCTCTGACACTTGCAAGGCATGTGTTCAACTTTTTTGAAGTTGTCGTAGGCTTGCGTTTCTCTCTGGTCGACGGCGTCCAGTTCCATCAGAGTCGAGGAGTCCGCCGACTGGTTTTTTTTTTTCCGTTTCCACAATAATTCTGGTTAGGAAGTCGAAAGCCGTAGGATTCCTGGATTCGAGTATTGTAGTCTACGCTGTCAATCCTTTCTATTGCTCCGATCATCCGTGTCATCATGTTGGATGGCGATCATAGCGATTACTCGTTGGATATCTCGCTTGATGCCGTTGTTGTGAAAACAGAGTTCGTCGGGAGCGATGTCTGCTCCACTGATGATCTCGCAAAATCTCCGCGTGTACTCTGTCACGATGGACTGCTGACGGAGACACTGGAGCTTATACTGTGCGTCAGATTTTTCGTTCAGTCATCCAAAGGGTACGAGCATCGCGCGCGAGAAATTGTTCCAATCGGTCGGTGGCATTAGCGCGTCTTGCCATTGTGGGCTGATCTGCTCCAAGGGTAGAATGCCTACGGTCAGCGATATGAGATGGGCGCTGTTGGCCGTTGATTCTTCTTCGCTGGTCTCTTGTTGCCATTGGATCGTCTTTAGGTCGCAGCACCAACTTAGCACCATGCCACGCAAAAGCGCGGCCACGAGGTCATTTTTCTCCTGAACGTCCTTGACCCTAGCAGCGGTGAAGTACACCTCCAAACTCGTCATCCACATCCGTTGGTCCTTTTGAGTTTGTGGGATCAAACAGTTCTGGTGGAGCCGGAAGAATTTTGGGTACGCTAGAGAGTTGGGAATTTCTCTCGATGAGCACAGCTTCTCGTGCGCTTGCGTTACGAAGAGCCTCCATGATGACATTGAGTTGTTGGAGCAGATGGTTGTTGATCCCTTCGAGCGTCAAGATCCGATTCACCAGTTCCTCCTTGATCCGTGCCTATCGTCCAGTTTCGGGCTTAACCCCATGGGTGTAGTCAAGAGGTCACCTTCATATCGACATGCCTAACATTTGTGTGTCCCCCTATGTAATTTGAGTGGCATTGTGTGAAACGTAGGGCCTGAATACACATCTAGTTTTGGAACGTTCAGTCCGAGGGACCACTTATGTTGAAGGTTTTGAGGCACAAGGCAAGTATGTACCATAGAGTGGCTGCCCACAGGAAATGGAGCTCCCTTCCAATGGGAGATGGGATGCGCACGATCCCTAATGCCACACTAATGTTTGTGAGAAGTCTCCCATGGTAGAGATTGAGTGTCGCTGATTTCTGTCTTTTTAGCGCATGGAACTCGATGCTTGTCTCACAACCATTAGTAGCATGTCGTTTGCCCTAAAGTGTGTAGGGAACCATGACTTTGGGCAGAGCTTGGAAGGGTGTGGTGCAGCTTCCTTGTTCATTCAGCTCCTTCTATACCCGCTGATATTGGGACACCCATGTCCACATGCATCAACGATTGAGAGTATGGAGAGACCTGGCTCTGCCATTCGACAGCATTGCCAGAATTCAGTTTTGGATGCGTAGATGTACTTTCAGAACTTCATAACAAGTGCGATGGAAAGAGGGTTACAACTGTCTACTAGCACACATTCCTTCCCATAGATAGACCGCCAAAACACCACCACCTCTTCACTCCTTCCCCTGTCCCCCCTCCTCC
>SZWC01017583.1:21797-49549 GCA_023375785.1 Penium margaritaceum | reverse complement strand
CTCTCTCTCTCTCTCTCTCTCGACCCTCCCATCTATCCTGTCTGGCAGGGTATAGTATGGCTGTGGGCAGGGCTCTTTAGGCGTCCCACTGATCCATCCATCGGCAACCCTAACTACTCTTCTCATCCTATCGGAGCTCCATGGAGCTGACAGCACAGTAATGACGTGCACCATACATTGTAGCAGGATTTGGACAAATGTTGTGTGTGGCCTAGCCAACGAAACGAGAGTGTGAGCATGAGCTCCTCTTGATACTGAGTCTGCTGACGTGGCAAGGGACCAGAGTTTGGGGGTGACCAACGGCGTCTTCCTAAAGACGGATCCAATGATCAAGACTCATCGCGAGGGCAGGAGGCTGATCGGAGTCATCGACGAATCAAGAATTGTGAGCACCGGCTCTTCTCGAGACGACGCCCAAGGAAGATCAACGGCAACGAAGAGTTACAGCAGATCCGGACGATCTCGTCCGTGGATCGCACCGAGGGCGCTGGGCATCCGCCAACTTTGGTCTGCCGATGACTGGAAGTCATCGAGCGGCATCCCGGTGACTCTGTGACTGAGGACTCAAAGGCACAGGATACTGGACTACATAACACTTGTATTTTCTGCTTACTCATAGCTAGCTCAGTAGGATAAGTAGCTGTAGGCTTTGTATTCTTATTACTTTGTCTGTACGTGATCATTCTTAACAAGCTTGGTACCGTTGGAAAGCTTTTGAGACGAGTTGTGTAAGCATGCCACCTTGAGGTGGGATGTTTCGTGTCTTAAAGACAGGAAGATCACTTCACAACTGCTACTCTGACATGCAGATTGGGAATAGAAGAGAGACTGTAAAGCTCCATTTTCCACAGAAGCAGGTGTTTCCAGCCCAGAACCACCAGCTGCAGAAGCACCACCAGCACCAGCACCACTAACAACAGGAACAGGAGCAGCAGTGACAGCAGGAGCAGAACCAGCAGAACCAGCAGCAGCAGCAGAACCAGCTTAAGAGCACAGTGTGTATCACATGGAAGCCATGATCTGCAAGCATGTGAGGGTCAGCAGCAGCATATGTGCACCAGTGAAGTGTCAGTCGACGTGGATGACCCACCAAGTGCTACACAGCCTAAGTACCATGAGGTCAACGACGACGTGAAGCAGGAAGAGGAGTCTCCGAAGCGACTCCTCCAAAGCACCAGTGCCCCACACCTGTAGCACACGCAGGCTCCTCAGTCAATGCTGAGTTTTACATAACAGGATCTTTTAGGAATCTTCAGGAACAATGCACTCAAGTAGATACACCGCCTGATGTTTTGCTGGGTTGTTGGTGGTGATCTTAGCATTCCCTGTACTGGTTGCAACCTGTAGAGACCCTTTGAAACTGGAGACAATTTGTTGTTGTTGATGCTGCTAGTGTTGCAAGGCCTCTTTCTCAGCCGTGATAGAGACCATGGAAAAATGCTAGCCACTGAGAGGCAGCTCAATAAGTGTGGCTGCTTGAGCACATTGTAAGGTGGCTAGAAGTTTACCCAAGTCATCAACCTGTTCCTGAAGAACAGTGACAGGGTCAGCTAGTGGTGCCACACTAGCAGAGGTGGGCTGCGTCACACCAATAGTTCCTATTCAGGCCATGGTGGTTGGCAATGGACGTTACCACCACTAAGCATTGTATTGTGGCTGCTACTTTTGGTTGCTTAAATATCATGATTATTGTCCAAAAAACTCCAACAACCTTTTTTCTTAAGGATTTGAGGAAGAAAAGATTTTTATCTTTCCGTAGTTTCTTTTCAGTACCCTCCCACTACATGGCTACCCCCTGCATAAGACTTATGAATTCAACCTCTGGTGGTAGTTGAGAGCCGGCAGCCTGTCAGAGCTATGTGAAAGCTTGTGCAACTTTCATGCAACTTCCATGACTGGCTTGTTGCTACAATCGCATTATCTACACCGCCGCATAACTTCTGTTGCCGTAGCGCAATGCTGCTACTGCCACTTCTGCTCTGTGCTGTTACTGTACCTGCTCTGGACTATTGATGTTTCTGCTACTACTACTGCCGCTGTGACACCGCTGTAGCTGCTGCTGCGCACTACTCTAGCTGTTGTGTGCTACTCAAGCTGCTGTGTGCAGCTCCTGCTACTAATGCGCTGCTGTTGTTGCTGTTGTCGCTGCACTAGTGTGGCTAATGCTGTGCGCTGCTTTTGCTGATGCTAATCCTCTTACCATGTGGCAGGTAGGGAGTGAGAGAGCAAGCATGAACAAGAGTGTGTAAGTCCAGGATTTTTTTCCCCACTTCTCTGGTTTCCAGGTGTAGCCGCGCTAAATCTTCAGCTGCTATCATGGTTGCACCTGGCAGGAAGGGTAAGTCGTGTACACATGGAGGAGGAGGAGGGGGCAGCACTTTCCTGATGTGTGGTGGTGTAATTGCCACATGTTCCAGCTTTGCTGTCAGCGCTGAGCCAATTTCTTCTGGCCTTGTGACCGCCTACACTACCATTCTGATGTGGTCAATGCTTTCAAAAATGTTTTGGCAGCACTTCCCTTGCAACAGGAACATTTTGAAGCAACTACCAGGCAAGTCTAACTTTGTTGCGCCAAGGGGAACATGGGTGGTTCACAGGGATGAGGTGCGGAGCAGTAGAAAGCTTGAGGAATTAGGATAAAGGGATAATTTGCATTAAGCAGTGAGCTTACTTTGATGACAAGTATGAAGACAGTCAAACACGTCTACACTAGGAAGAGAATTGCATTAAGACATACCCTCGGTGCTCGAGCCAAGCGACGCGTATAAGGTCATGCCGAGAGTGGTCGCTTCAAGAAGCTCCGCCAAGAATTTGGGGGCTTAGAGAATATGGAGGCATGGTTTTGTGTAAGTCCAGTGCCGTTGAGAAGACAACCGAACAGTATCGGAACATTGATATGGTTCGTGAAACTTCTGTTCACCATTCTAGAAAGTGGTTCAAGTTGTCAGAACCTTTGATGACGGAACACCGGAGGTCAGGGCATGTGGCCAAAATGTCCTCCGCCAAACGGCAGAAAAATCCTGAGATTGACGCATGGTTGGCCATGAATGTAAGGACAGAAATGCCCACTCGTGGAGTTTAGGGACTTGTGTAGCACTTCTCCTCCTTTTAGCCACAAAGTCTTGGTGCATAAGCAGAAGTAGGCCATGGCGGCACTAGTAAACTTTGATCACATGATTGACGTCTCTGACGATGTCGTAGGCCTCCCAGCTTTTGTGCCCAGTGTTGTAGCCGTGCCACTTGACCAGATGCTTGGTCATTTTTCCACGACGTCGATCTCCAAGGATGTCTTCAATCACGTAATCCGTATCCCCATCCACTTGAACAGATGGCGGAGGTGCAGCGTCTCTACCGGGGAAGTTCTCGCTAGGGTCCCGGTAGTGCTTGAGCTTGCTGATAATGAAACAGGGTGGATCACCATGTTCTCATGCATGCAAAGTGGAGCGATCATAGGAGTTTGTATTCACTCGATCTCAAATGGTCCCAACCACTGGATAGAGCAGGATGTGATCGTAAGCGCTGAAGACATCATTGCTCCAATGTCCGTTGGCTGCTTGCTTCAGAGCTATCTGTGACCTCGTGAGGGTTTGTCGGGGTTCCTCCCCAACACTGGAGAAATTCCTATGGTACATGTTCAATGCCAGAGTGTTGCTCTGGCTTGCAGACCTACTGGTGTAATGGGAAGTTTGCCGTAGGCACCTTCCAACGGAGTATTACCCGTTGCGGTGGGAGTGGTGGAATTGTCTGAGGGTCCGGTGGTTGATAGACCTAATCAGAACCATGTGGCTTGCATGAAGTCTGGTGAAGCTCTTTGAGCGTTTGATTGGTCCGCTTTGTTTACCCATCGGTTTGAGGCTGGAACGCTGTTGATAGCTGTATGCGAATGATGTAACATGCCATTAACGTGCATCAGAAATGGCTAGTGCAGCGGTCTTCACAGTTGCTGATGATGGCACGTTGTACACCATACATTGCATGATCTGGTTGTAAACCAGCCGCATTTTTTCCTCCGCAGTGACGGTTGTTTTTCTTGGGATCAAGTGCAAAATTTTTGAAATCCTGTACACCACCACAAGAATGGAATCGTAGTCCTCGGGAGTGGCAGACAATTTCATCAAAAAATGCATGCTATTGTCGCTTCACAGTTCCGCCGGCATAGGAAGAGGTTGGAGTAGTCCTGGTGGCCTCATTCAACAAGATTTTTGCCGCTGACAGGTGTGGCACAATTTGCTGACACATTAGTTTACATTTGTTTCCACCTGTAATACTTTGTCAGCTTCTTGAACATCTTGTCTTTGCCAAAGTTTGCACCTAGACCAGTGTCCTAGAATTCCTCCAATAGTATCCGTCGCAACTCTTCGTTTAGTGGTGCGACGACTTGGCGAGTGAAACCTCATCCCCAGTAGGGGTAGTAGAACTAAAACTTGATCTTGTCATACCCGCAAAAATCCTTGTACCCCTTTGCAAAAGAACTTATAAGATATGGGTCTCGTTCAAAAAGTAGGGTGCTGATCTCGGCCATCAGATTTGGTCGTTGACTTAGAGCATCTGTTGGATTTGTTTTTCCAGGTCGGTACTTGATCTTGGAGGTGAAGTTGGACTCAAGAAGCTCCATCCATCAAGTTTTTTTACGGCTCGGATTTGGCTGAGTCTTGATGTTTTCTAGTGCATGATGTGCGGTGTGAACGATGCATCGCCAACATTCTAGATAGAACTGCCATGTTTGTAACACGTACACAACTCCAAGCATTTCTTTCTACTGCACCACATAGCTTTATGCAATCAGTTGTTTTCCACCGCTGTTGTCTTGGAGGGGAACGGCTGTGATTGCTTGAATCTACACATTGGTGGCCATGCCGCAGTCCACAACTGGATCCGCCAATCCTAGGAATGGTGCCAAGATCAGAGCGTTTTTCAAAGAGTCAAATGCTTCTTGTTTTCTAGCTCCCCACCTCCACTCAATCGTTTTACAAGTGAGATCGGAGAGAGGAGCTAACACTTGAGCGTAGTCCTTTATGAATCAATGGTAGTAGTTTCAGAAGCCCTGAAAACATTTGACATCCCAAACATTCATCGGTGTTGGCCAATCAACGAATGCCTCTACCTTTTTCAGGTTCATGGTGATCCATCCGCCGCCAATGATGTGGCACATAAATGTGATCAAAATGTGGCCAGAGTTTCATTTCAAGAGTTTTCCGTAGAACTTCTCTCTTTGCAAAATCTGAAGAACCTTTTGGAGATGTCCACTGTGCTCCTACGGAATGTGCCTCTACGCCAGGATGTCATGAAGATACACGTCGACAAAGTCATTGAGGTACAGGAAAACAATAATGTTCACCTTCACCATAAAAGATGTAGAGGTGTTTGTGAGTCCAAACGCCATAATTGTGAACTCAAAGTGCTCATACCTGGTGCAGAATGTTGTCTTCTTCACGTCCTTATAAAAAATGCTGATCTCATGATAACCACCATGTAGGTGAGTTTTGGTGAAATTTTGGGGCCCCCCGAAGTGGTTAAAAAGTTTGTCTCCTAGTAGAAGAGGGTAGCGGTTTTCATGGTGATATTGTTCAACACCCGATAGTCTACGCACATCGGCATGTCTCCAGTTTTTGTTTTCACAAAAGAAGTGGAGATGCCGCATAGGGTGACACGGAGGGCCTAATGAACCCTTGACCAAGCATCGCGTCTAGATGTTTTTTTTAGTTAGGTCAGCTCGTGGTCGCTCATCCGATAGGCAGTCTTTTCCATTTGTCTACCGCCTTGCTTCAAGTCTATTGGTGCAGATCATTGTGAAAGACTGCCTTCAAACGTGTTCATGAATGATTCAAACTCCTCGTGAATGGCTAAGATCTTGTCAGGTATTCAGGCCAATGTGGTTGCGTTGACTGACATGATTTCTTTCGCTTCCCCAGTCTCCATGTGGACTAACCACGCTTGAGCTCCGCGTTGCAAAAATCTCTTGGCCATTTTCAAAGATATCGGCTGGCATTGTGCGACTGCTGCAAATTCCTCTGCTACTTTCACCTCTGCTGCCTACCCTAACCCCTGCTTCATCGTGGGTCACTCAACAGGAGACATGTGTCATTTTCTTCCATGAAAACTGACGCAGACTGATCCGCTCATCCATTCTACCTGAAGATTGTGCCAGGATAGGCAATCTTACCATAGCATGGTTTTTTGGTCACTCATTGGATGTTTTCTCCAGACCATTACGTGTTGTAAATCTTCAATTTGCAGTCAGACAGGTTTGCAAAGTCAAAGGATCTCCGGGTATCCGTTGAAGGCTTTTCCTTCAAACACCCCTAGTTTAGTCTGTGAACTCAGCTTCCAACCAATCGTATTCCTTGCTCCTCCATCCTGTGGTGCCGGCACCATTGTGGCACTCATAGCAGTACTGTTGGTTGGTCGTCCTTGTACTCCTCGTCGAACTTTGCAATCTCAAGAATCCTCATCTACGGCGATATAATCCGCTCACATGGGTGATTGGTTGGCGCAGATTTTGTCAGAAACTAGCCCGTGGATAGTGGCAGTTCCAACGTACCCTGAAGGGCCTGGAATTGTGTTCATGGATTTCTATTGGAGACGGGTTCTGAGTCTAAACGTGAGCTTTCTTGCAACACTCGTCCACTCCCAAAAACATCGCGTGGGGAACGCCTCATGCTATGTTTCTGGGAATGGAAGAGAGTTGCGATGAAGTCACTTTTGCAAAGGGAATAACAATAACTTTGCATTAGTTTTTTAACATAGACATGTTATAGGGTTTGTCACAAGCTTCCCAACGCATCAAACCACATGCAATTCGGATCAACGTAGCTCCTGCAACATCAGCCGAAGCGTTGCACCCCAATCCATCTGCTCAGACGGCGTCGCGCACCATGTCACCCATCGAGGCGCCCTCACACATCAAGGACCCATCAAAACATCTTTCCGAATGCAGAGATGTCCCTACACATAGAGGCGGTGTCACTTGTGACTTTGCGGTGTGTTTCGATGAGTTAATCATCGAGTTTGGTGATGGAAATTGATGTGGTTCGAAACCTGTCCGCGGACCTCCAGTCGGAATTTTGACGAAGTCCTCGAGTAGCAAAACCTACTACTGAGTTTTGGACTCCGAGCCAGGATTTTGGCTAAGTCCCTCAGTAACAACCTGAAATACTAGATCCGGTGGATATTATACACTAGATGCCTCGGCAGTCTTCCGGGGAAAAATCCCCAGATGGACATTTGTTACTCGTTCCAGTCAATTCTTAACTGGCACTCGAACCGTGGCCGACTCCCCCAGCCGTCGCGCACACCCCAACTTTGGATGTCCATGTCCCCCTCTTTACTTTTCCAATTCTAGCGAAACTACCTCCACCGGATTCAGTGACTCGTCATCACCATTTTTGGATTCAAGCAATCCTCAAGCCATTAGATCCAACTGCAAGGATTTTCCTCTCTCAAGAAACTCGTCGTCGCCTTTCGGTGCCACACATGGGCATGCGGAGGGGAAAATTCTTGACATTCTCCCCCTTGTACCTGCCATTCCCGCTGCTCCTGCTTTCTCTCACTCATCTCCAGCACATCATAGCTCATCATCCCAAGCCCCGCCACGCTCGGCGCGTGCCGGTCTGTGGGTTGCGCTTTGGTCAAGCAATCCGCAAGCATGTTGTGCATGCTGTAGTTCTACAGCACCACCCATCCCATTTCAACCATGTCCCATACATAGTGATAACTTACGTCGATGTGCTTTGTCCTCCTGTGCTGTGTCTGGTTGATGGCGAGCAAGATGGAGCTGGTGTTGTCCTCCTGTACCACCTGCTTTGGCACCCCCTACTGAAGGAGCAGCTAAGCAGCAGATTGCAGATGTCGGACATGGAGGAGCTGGAGTAGTAACATGGGGTGAGCATCACGCGGAACAGGAGGACGTGCATGCTTGAGCTGGGACAAACCAAATACGTGGCCGAGGTGCTCAAGCGGTAGAGCGTGGAGAACTGCAAACCAGTTTGCAGTCCGGTCTCCACAATCTGTGAACCGAGTGCAGAAATGGCACCAGAGAGAAAAGAAGAGCATGAAGATATGGCAGGGGTTCCCTACCATGGTGGTGACTTGATCGGACCTGGCCAATGCGGTGGGCCAGTTGAGCAGGTACATGGCCGGTCTAGGGCCACTGCAATGGCAGGTGGTCAAGCTCATCCTCCGCTACTTGGAGGTAACGCGCCATGCGCGCATGAGTTTGGACGGCAAGAGGCGGGTGGGCCCCTTGCATCTGGTCTGCTATACAGATGCAAAAAATGCTAATGATGTGGACGAGCAGAAGTCTTCATCTGGCTGCGTATTCTTCCTCTCTAGTGAAGTGGTCTCGTGGTATAGCAGGAAGCAAGACTATGTCGCCACCTCCACAGTGGAAGTAGAGTACACCTCACTGGCCGAGGCGGTCAAGGAGGCGTTGTGGCTCCAAAGGTTGCTAGCTCAACAGATCATTCAAGCAAAAAATCAGGTCATCCACATAGAATGCGATGATATGATGGAGTTGCTTGTTGCACTGCACATACACGTTGTGACATGACTCATAGCGCTTGAAGCCAAGTTGTGCCATGAAGCTATCCATCTCTTGGTGCCAGCATCAGGGCCATTGTTTTAGCCCATACAAGGACTTCCACAGCTTGTACACCTTTCCCTCTAATGCCTCCATACCCTCTGGCACCTCCATGTACATCTTTTTGTGTATGATGCCATTGAGGAAAGCTGTCTTTAAGTCCATTTGGTGGACTTCCATGCCCTTTGCTCCTGCCACTTCAAGGATTGCCCGCATGCTTGTGAACTTGGCGACAGGAGCAAACGCCTATGCATAGTGCTCGCCCTTACACTGTGCATATCACTTTGCCACAGGCCACATCTTGTATTTTTCAGCCACACCTTCCTTCGTGAACTTGGTTTTAAAGACCCACTTTGAGCTGATGATCTTGGCATCTTTCAGCCCATCAACCAGCTCCCACGTGTCATTTTTTGTGATAGACACCGGCTCCACATTGATGGCTCCATCCCATTCATCCCCTTTGGGCCGCACAAGCACCTCTTGCATGATACTCGGCTCCATTGATGTAACCAGCATGCACCATGTTATGCCGATCCATTTGACCGGTGCTTGTGTTGAAGTGCTCCCCCGCTTTCCGCTGCCTCCCAATGCGGTAGTTTTAGTAGTGAATTGTTGTTTTATTGTGATCCTTCTGGCTGTGCACACTCTGCTGAATCATCGACCAGACAGCTCCCTTGGGATCTCTCTTGCTCCGGCAAAACATCGCCCAGATGGGCAGCGCCTCCAGTGGATTCTACACCGACGCCGGATGCGTACTCCACCGGGAGTGCACACCTTGACACCCTTGGTGCCTCATCCGCCGAATCCTTCTGGTGGATCTCCTCATCAGCTTGATTGTCATTGGAGTCCTCTGTATCGCCTGCCACCCCTGGTGCACTGTCGCAATTTGATGCCACATCCTCAACGTCGGCCTCCATTTCCTTCTCATCGTCAAGGAGCTGGAACCACTCCCCCGTCTTTGGAGGGTCCACCACGCCCACTACTGATGTAGCTCTGCTACTCGTTGAACTCGATGCCTTGCCTGTGGATAACCTCCTCCTTGTGCATGCTGGAGAGCCAGTACACCTTATGTGCGCTCTCATAGCCAAGGAAGAGATCCCTAGAGGTTTTTTTTTCCGCATCTCCCACTTGCTTTTGTGCCGCTACACAGCCTGCACCATCACATGCGCCTTACACCCAAACAATTTTAGGTCTACCACACTTGGCTTACGCCCGCTCCAAACCTCCTGCGGCATCTTCCAGCCACTCTTTCCCTTCAGTACTACTATAGGAGTGAGATTGATGGTGTAGCTTGCCGTATGCACAACTTCCGCCCAGAAGCTTTGCGAAAACTCCACATCCACCAACATAGTCCTTACCATGTTCAGCACCGTGTGGTTTGCCCGCCCTGTCACGCCATTTGACTGAGGCGAATACGGCGTAGTTTTTTCCCATTTTATGCTCTGCTACTTCATCCACCTGCTACAGCCCACGTACTTTCTGATGTTTTCACTGCATAGCGCGCTGACCTTCTGCTCAGTCTGACTCTCAATCATGCTGACACACTGCTTCAGCCGGTCCAGGACCTCGCCTTTCCGCTTCATGAAGTACACGTAGATTTTTCTACTGTATTCATCAAAAAGGTGATGAAGTAATGCATGCCGCTCTTTGACTCCGTCTTAGATGGCCTGCACACGTCACTATGGACGACCTCCAGGAGGTCCAAGGCAAAATTCACATTCTTGTCGAACGGTTTGCACTGCGCCTTGCCCAAAATGCAAGGCTTGCACTTTTTGTGCTTTGCTACATCTGTCGCCTCTTCCACACCATCGATGACAAGGCCACGTACCAGCTTGTGATTTCCCATCTCCTTTACAACTGCGTGTAGGGAATGCCTCAGTCGTCGGTGCCGGAGATCCAGATCAACTCCTTCGCCTTTGTCCAGGTTGACGGTACGTTCCTACAACTCTACTAAATCTGTTTCTGCGGGGATCACCTTGGTCTCCACAATGTAGAGGCACCCCTTGCGCTTAGCCTCCAGCACGGGCTCGCTGCCATCGTCCTTTCGCATGAATGCCCCCTGTCTCTTAAAGAGCACCTTGTATCCCCCGTCTTTCAAGCAGCTAACACTTAGAATATCAGCCAAGCCTGGTACGTGCTACACGTCCTTGATGACACGTTGCATCCGCTTCCCACCAACCACCACCTCCACGTCCCCGTCTCCTTGGCCAGCCGCTGGCTTGAAATTTTTGTTCTCGACCACCATGGACTTGCTTGAATCGGTGTAGTTGATGAACCCGACCTTCTCGACCTGTGTATGCTCCTCTGCTCCTTGGTCAAGGCATCGCCAGTTGACCTTCTCAAGGTAGTGATTTGAGTACCATTGAGAAGAGTCTTGCCTTAAGCATCTTTGCTACCGGCCCTGACCTCCTCATTGTACTCAAGGGCCCAGTAGCCCTCCTTGCCGTAGTTACAGCACACACCGTTCTTGGTGCCCTTCTTACCGTCGCCATGTCTACCACCTCCCTTGTCCCCGCTTCCGCCACCACGTATTTTGGTGATGAGGGCCAATGAGGAGGACGAGAACTCCCCACAGCTTTGTCCTTGCACCTCGTTGCGGATGTACTCTACTACCGCACCATAGGTGAGCTTGTCCTCTGTCCATCCTCCCAAGACGATGATGAGAGGGATTCAACTGTCAGGAAGGGTCATGAGGAGGGCCATTGCCTGCAGCTGTGTGTCAATCTTCCACCCCACATCATTGCATTGAGAGGCGAGCGACTCGATCTGTTGCATGGCAGAGATGACATAGTCCACCTCCTCTTTTCTCACCATTAGAATTCACTTCATCCTGAAAATTTTCTTCTCTAGTGCATTGGATTGATGGATGGTATAGAGCTTTTGCCAAGCCTCAGATGCCAGCTTGTAGCCCTTGAAGTAGCCCTTCTACAATTCAGTAATACCAAAAATTAGTAGCATGACCAAATTCATGTTCTTCCTTGCCAGGGCCTCCTCCTATGCTTCCGTTGCTGCCTCTTCATTGAGGAATTCCGTTCCAGTCATGACCTCCAATAGCCCCTTATGTGCAAGGTGGAGCTTGAAGTGCCACCTCCGTAGCCCAAAGCCAGGGCCAGCTGCATACTTCTAGATGGGCTACGATTCCTTCTAGGCCATTTGCATTGTTTTTCCCTACGACGGGTCTGCATTTGTGTTCACGGCTTTCTTTTGGATGTGGGTTCCGAGTCTAGGCATGAGCTTTCTAGTCCCCTCACGCTATGTTTCTGGGAGTGGAAGAGAGTTGAGTGACAGTCACTTTTGCTAAGGGAATGGCACAATATTGCATCAGTTTTTTAACATAGACATGAACTGACGAGTCGTAGGGATAGTCACAAGCTTCCCAACACATCAAACCATATGCGATTTGGATCACCGCAGCTGTCGCTATGTCAGCCAAAGCACGGCACCCCAATCTAGCCACTCAGTTGGCGGTGCACACCATATTGCCTGTCGAGGCATACTCACACATCAATGACCCATGAAAACGCCTTTCCGGATGCGCAGATGTCCCAACACGTAGCAGCAGTGCCCTTTGCGCGTTTGGGGTGTGTTTTGATGAGTTAATCATCAAGTTTGGTGATGGGGATTGATGTGGTTTGAAACCTGTCCATGGACTTGCAGTCAGAATTTGACAAAGTCCCAGAGCAACAAAACGAACTATTGAGTTTTGGACACTGAGCAAGGATTTTGGCGCGGTGCCTCAGTGACAACCTACACTACCGGATCTGGTGGATATCATGCACTGGACGCCTCGATAGGCTTCCAGGGAAAAATCCCCAGATGGACATTTGTTACTTGTTCCGGCTGATTTTTCACTGTCAGTCAAACTGCGGTCAGCTCCTCGAGCCGCCACACACAAGCCAACTTTGGAAGCCCATATCTCCCTCGTTCCTTGCCCAATTCCAGTGAAACAATTTTGACCGGATTTTGCGACTTGTTCACTTCCATGTGCAACTGTCCATTTCAGGATCTTAAAAATTTTCAATCCGCTAGATCTAACTGCGAGGATTTTCCACTGTCTGGCGGCTCTTCAGCGCCTCCCGGCGCCGCACTTGGGCATGTGGAAGGGGCAAACTTCTGACAGATTTTTCCGAACAGATAGGAAGTATACCTCCTACTACTAACCTTTGCCATTTCCCAGCTCCTAGCATTTTCTCTCTAGCTTCTCCCTTTTTGGCCTACTGCTACTGCTTTCGACAGTCGTACAAGATGTACCCTGGCTTCATCAGCAAAGTCATTGACTACATTGATTGGCGGTTCAAATCTTCATCAGAGATGAGTCTTCTGCTGATTGTGACTTCCATCACCTACAATAAGAATTGTGGCTTAAGTGTCACCAGCTGTTGGATTCCTGCATTGGAGTATCGTAGTGAGCGCTATTGATGCAATGGGATACTACAATGATTTACAGAAGGTTGTATTGGATGCCGACTATTGCAATTGCTCACCAAATTTCTTTCTTGAGGCAGTTGTTGTGGTAGAAACAGAGCTCTTTGGGGATGAGGTTTTTTGCCGGTGATGATTTTGTAAAAAGGTTGTGTGTACTCCGTCACGCCTGACTTTTGACATAGGAGTTGAAGCATGTACGGTGTGTCAGACTTCTTGTTCATTTTACCAAAGCAAAGAAGAGTGACGCATGCAAATTTGTTCAGTTTTTTGGTTTTTTCAAGGAGAGGTTTCCCGTTATTGATATGCTTGAGAGGTATAATGCCCATGGTTAACAGTGTGAGAGCGGTCCGATGAGCCAAAGATCCGGCTCTGTCCCCCCCCCTTTTGTTTGATGGTCTTTGCATTGGCAAACTAAGTAAAAGTCATGCCACGCAAAAGTGAGGCCGCGAGGTCAATCCTATTCTTATTGTTCTTGACCCTAGCAGTGGTGAATTACACCTGCAAATTTTTCAGCCACATCTTGAACGTTGGTCCTTTAGAATCTACAAGATTGAATGGCTCACTAAGTGTTGGTTGAATGTGGGTTTCACTCAAGAGTTGAATATTCCTCTGAATGAGCATTGCTTCATGCACACAAGAATTCTAAAGCTCCCCTCTTCCTGAGTAAAGCTGTTTGGAGCACGTGGCTGTTGACGCTCTTGAGTGCCGACAACTTCAATTACAAATCTTCGTCATGCAAGCTTGTTGGCCAGTGCTTCCCATTGTGCTAGGTGTGATCCTGGTAGGCAACAACAGGGGCGGATGGTTTGCCAAGCCCAACGGGCCCAGCATCGCGTGGGCTTTTGGGGTCGTCCGTACCGGATCGTTCATCACAAAAGTCACCAGTCCTGTCTGGTTATCCTGAAGGGCGTCATTGTTTGCATGTTTCTGATCCTCTATCACCTGAGTCGCTTATAGTACTACTGCTTGTATTTGGGTTTTCTCACTCCATTCACCGTTGTCCTTGTGAGGTCTGCAACTTCTGAATGCTAGAGATGCGCTGAAGACTGATGCGAGGTAGTCACCAGGTAGTTAATGTGTTGGCTTTCCCTCCTGTGCCATTGCGCACTGATATCAAGTATTGCACCAAGCGAAACAAAGTTCCCATGGATGAGGTGCAGAGCAGAAGGTGACTCAAGGAATTGGGGGAAATGGATTGTATGAATTAGTGAGTGTAATTTGATGAAAATTGTCGAATAATTTAATGCATACATACAATGACAAGAATCACAATGAGGCATACATCGGATCCTCGGCGCTCGAGCCGAGCCACACGTGCAATGTTGCACCACGAGTGGTCGCTACGAGAATCTTCGTCGAGAAGTCGGGGGGCTTCAAGAATATCTAGGCGCAGTTTCATTAAAGTCCAGCACCGTCAAGAAGTTGACTGAACAGTATTGAAACACTGATAAGTTTTACGGCACTTCCGTCGACCATTCTAGAATGTGGTTGCAGTTATGAGAACCTTCAGAAACGGAACACCAGAGGTCAGTACAGGTAGAACAACCTCCTCGGCTGACACGACATCAATATCCTTAAGCCGGCGTGCAGTGGGCCATGAATTCAAGGACAGAAAATCCCACTGCCAGAGTTTAGGGACTCATGTACATCAGGGATGTAGAAACTCTACCAAGAAAAATCGGGGAAACTCCCCCTTGCACTGGCACATATGGGGGTCCGTCAATGTTGAGTGGCACCTTTACGCCGGTGCTAATGCTCAGTTTTCTGCGTCTCCTACGCTATGGCTTTGATACCGAGCTAGAAATGATTCTGCACTAGTCTGGATAGTACCATTTTCTGCCCCCTTACACACTTGGACTGAAGTGTCTGGCCTGCTGTGTCTAGGCTTATTGCCTGAGAAATGCTAGCTATCAGGGTGTGAGAGGGAAAACTTGTAGTTGAAAGCTAGCGTAATAACTGCAGGTACAAGTGAGTTATGACTGAATTTGTAGCTAGAATGAGGTGTGGTGTGACCCCTCCCACTCTAATCTAGGCCCTAACCTCTTTGAACCTTGTTCCTTAGTCTACGAGCTAATCAAGAAACTCCACTAATTTCTGGTACATGAGGTCTTCTCCGTGAGCCCTGCCGAACGACTGACAACCCCAAACCCGGGTGTTGTCAGTTTTTCCTTAGATCTGGCTATGAAAAACAATGCTTGCTGCAAATTAATTCGTGTGGTGAGGATTGGCCAAAATAATCACAGAGCATGTTTATGGCTACATGAACCTAGGGAAACTGTATGCTACTCAAAATAGCAGGCTATGAATGTCAGTGACATGAGTGATGGTTGCTTCTATCAATGGAGTTGGCCACGCATTGCTACCAAGTGGGGGACTCTACATGACAAGATGAGAGCCATGTCTCTCACGATGGTGCGACGTCCCCTCCGTCACCTAGCATTCAAGAATGTCAACATCCGTAGATTTAGTCACCTACACTAGCATGTACACATGCCAAGAGGTCACGATACAGATACGTGAGATAGTGCATGTGCAAATGACAAGAATGAGGCATACGTTGGGTCTTTGGCAATCGAGCGATGCATGCAATGTTGTATTGTGAATGGTTTCTTTGAGAAACTCCGTAGAGAATCTGGGGGGTTTGAAAGGTTTTTCTTTACAAAATTCTAGTGCTATCGGATACTTGGGTAAGTCCCATGCGCTACACTTTCAATTAATTAAGTTTCTCAAAAATCCTTCACTTCTCGGCAGAGTTTTTCAAATCGACCACTCATGACTCGGTGTCCCACACGTAGCTTGGCTCTAGCACCCAAGATCCAACATATGCTCCATTATGATTCTCACTATTGTATACATGCGCTCAACTTGTTCAAAGGTTTTCATCACAGTACACCTTTTGCCATTACAACTTATCCAACTGGCCCAGTCACTTGAATCGTCCTCTTCTCCGCACCTCATCCCTGTGAACCATCCACATTCTACTCGGTGTAACACTTGGTATCAGAGTACAGCAGCGCTCGAGGGACAACCAACGCATGAACTAAAAGATGACAACCCTGTACGTATCTTTGGTGCATGTCCACTATTCAAAATTACATAGACCTCGTAACAAAACAATGGACAGACCGAGTGTACCCAATAGCAAGCAGTAGTAACTGACGAAGATTCCGGCAATGGAGGATCAGCAGCAAGCGATCAACGACGCTCTCCATGCAAACCAGGCAGCAGCGATAACTTTCACAACAAATGGCACAGTACCTCGACCCCGAAGGCTAACCCGATGACGCATCCCTCGGGCTCGGTGAACCCTTTTCCCTTGTCATTGCCAACTGGCGTGACACCTGTCACTATTGGATACACTGGTCCGAAGGCTCACATTAAAGAAGGCATGTACCAAAAGATGTTGGTACTCGAGATCCTCAACAACCATCTGCTCCAATAGTTCAACGGAGCCATGGAGGAGCTTCAAGATACATACGTACGAGAAGTAATACTCATCAAGAGAGGTATCAAACTCTCAAGGAAATGCCAACTTTAACCAGCATTTCCTTAGCCATTCAATCCTACAAAATCTGAAGGAACAACGGCAAGGATGTGGCTGGTGAGTTGAAAAGTGTGCTTTACCACTACTAGGGTACAAATGACAAAAACAAAACTGACCTCGCGGCCTTGCTTTTGTGTAGAACTGTTTCAGGTTGGTGGTCTGGTCTAAAGAACATTCAACGGTAGCAAGAGACCGATGGAGCTGGATCAACGGCTCATGGACCACTCTTACATCATCAATCATATGTGTTTTACCTTTCAATTTGGTGTGGCACGATTCAGCGACTCTAACATAAAAATGGATGGACTTTGTATGCACCATACTTGCACACTGGTAAAATGATTGAGAAGTCTGACGCATGTTCCAAGATTCAACGCCAAAGTAAGATGTCTAGCATGGTAGAATGTAAACGGCATTTCCGCGAAGTTATCACTGGAATTGAATTCACCCCCGATGAGCTCTGTGTTTACAATGGCCTTAAACACAAGATCAGGCATGCAATCACAATGTTCGGCATCCAAGATGACCTTTCGCAAATGATGAAAACAGCCCATCGCATCGACAGTGCTGACTACAACCCTCCGATGTGGAAAGTCAATGGCTGGAAACCCCAAGGCCACAACCCATATCTTGGCGGAGAGTGTTGCAGTCAACTGAATTCTCATGGCCAATGGACATTCACGCCATCAATCAACACAATTGATGGCGATTGTGTTGGACTTAATGGAAGCCAGGATACATCTCTTGCAATTGTCGGAAGCAACAGCAGCATGCCAAAAGGGAAAAAGCTGTGGAGAACAAATCGAGGAGTCGGGTTATCGTACATGGCATGAGTAGACGGCAGAAAAGCTGTCTGATTGAAAATTTCTACACCGACCGGTGACCATCTGAGCGGCTCACAACGCCACAAACCAGGGTTCATGATGTTGCAGTGAGGGTTACGAGGATGACCAACAGCAGATACTACTATGGGTAAAGTCAAGGAGGAGCTTCATATGGCTTTGTAAGAAACCACATGGTTTTGAAGCTGGATTTGCGACCCAAACCGGGGATGATTGAAGGAAAATCCATTGATTGTAGATCTATCGACTTCGCAAACTTCTCCTACTGAAAATCAGAGAACTTGCCCACTAAACGGGAAAAAAAAAATCATCCTTCGGCAAGATTTCTTGTAACGACACAATTCGCATGTAAAGTGGAGCATTGGACCAGTCCACATCAGCATTAATGAAAGAAAAAGACACATGGCTCTGTTTGGGTGACAGGCAATGCAGTGGTAGTTACAAGAAGAAGCAAAGGTGGAAGTAGTAGAGGAAACTGTAGTAGTCGCAAACCGCCAGTCAACATCACTAGATTTTGCTAAAATATCTTTGCAACGCGGAGCATAGGTCTGGCTAGTCCACGTAGGAACAATGGAAGCAAAAGAAACTGTAGCAACAGACGCAATGGCACTGGCCTCAAAACCTGACAAGTTCAAAGTTAATCTGAAGGATTTTTCATTCCTTGTCATGGAGTTCGATGGGGTTTTTCCCAACAAACTGCCACAAGAGTTGCCTCTGCAATGAAGCGTTGATCACCTGATATACTTGACGCCATGAACCAGATCGACAATGAAGGAGACCTATCAGATGAGCGACCACATTTGACCGAACTCAAGAAGCAACTTCAAGATGCTCAGTCAGGATTTCATCAGGTCGTCCACGTTACCCTGTGTAGAACCTGTACCTTCTTAAAGAAAATTGGTGAGTTTCGGATGTGCATGGACTATCGAGCTTTGAACGGAATCACCATCAAGAATTGCTACCCTCTTGACCACCTCCGTGCGACAAGAATTTTCACCAAAATTTACCTATACAACGGGTATCATGAGATCCGTGTATCTGATAAGGACATTGAGAAGATGGCATTTTGTACCAAAAACGGGCACTTCAAGTTCACGGTTATGCCGTTTGGACTAAAAAAATTCCCTACAACTCGTATGGCGGTAATGAACAACATTCAATGGTCGTACCTCAACGACTTTGTCTTTGTGTATCGCGATGACATCCTGGTGTAAAGCCGCACCCCGGAGGAGTACGATGGAAATCTAAAAGAAGTTCTTGAGATTATGCAAAGAGAGAGATTTAATGAAAACTCTTGAAGTGCGACTTTGGTCTCCCTTTGATCAACGAGCCACATCATCTGTGAAGGACGTATCACCATGGACCTGACGAAAGTGGAGGCAAACACTGATTCACCAACACCGACCAACATTTGGGATGTACACATGTTTTTGGGATTCTGTAACTACTGCCGATTCGTAAAGGACCACGCCAAGGTGTCAAGGCCTCTCTCTAATTTGACTTGTAAAACCACTGTGTGGACTTGGGGAGAATGCAAACAAGAAGCATTTGATTCTTCAAGAAACGCTCTGACCTCGGTGCTAGCCCTACAGTGGGAAAACCCAATAGTGGACTACGTTTTGACGACCAACACAACCGATGGAGCAATCGGAGTCGTCCTCCTTCAAGACAACAGTAATGGAGAACAATCGGTCCTGCATTTGTCGGAAAACATACACAAGCAACAACTCGATCATGCGGTCCATGAAAAGGAAATGCTCGTCATCGTACATACGTTCAAGACGTGACGGTGTTACTTGGAATGACGACAATGCCTCATCCGCACCAACCAACACACACTCACATGCCTCAAGACTTACCCAAGTTTTAGCCATAAAAAAACTCAATGAATGGAGTTCATCTAGTCTAACTTCAACTGCGACATCAAACACCGCCTTGGGAAAAAAGCTGCAGCAGATTCTCTCAGTTGGCAATGAGAATTGACGGCTGAGATTAACACGTTTCTTGTCGAACGCGACTCATTCCTCGCGAGGCTATTCACAAAAGGTTACGAGGATTTTGGCAAGTACGACAAGACCAACTTTTGGTTTCAGAACCCCTATTGGGGAAGATGATTCACTCGCCAAGTCATTTAATTACCAAGTAAGGAGCTATGAAAAATGCTATTGGAGGAATGCCACAACACAGGTCAAGGTGAACACTTCGACGAGGAAAAGACGCTGAATAGGTTGGCAAAGTATTACTAATGGGACCAAATACAGACCGAGGTGGCGACATTTTGTAAATTTTGCGACACCTGTGAGGAGTAAACATCTCGTTGCATAAGGCCACCAGGACTGCTCCAACCACTCCCTGTTCCAACGGAAGGGTAGGTCGACATCAGCACGGAATTTGTGACAGGGCTGCCTGTCACTTTGGAGGACTATGACGCCATCCTTGTGGTAGTAGACCGATGTTCCAGGTAATTGCACTTCTTTTCAAAGAAGACCACCATCACTACAGAAGGAAAGTCACAATTTTCTCTAAATCAGACCGCACGGCTACATGGTGTGGCATGTACCATTACTAGCAACAGAGACTATCGCTTCACTAGTCTTTTTTGGTGCGAACTAATGACACATTACAAAGGTCGGATCCAACTATCAAATTCACTTCATCCACAAGCCAAGCGGACCAATCAGACGCTCAACCAACTCCTTCACACTTTATGTGAGCTGCAAGGCACCAATTGGGAAGCAAAACTACCAATCGCCAAACTCGAATGCAACTCCACAACTTCCACCGCAATGGGTGGGATTCCGTTTGAGGTGGTTTACGGCAAGTTCCCACCATACATGCAAGATTCCAGAGCCAATGGACCATTCCCACAATCAACATCCATTTGGGAGGACAGACGCCAGACCCTTGCGGAGACACAAGCAGCAATGATACAAGCAGCAGATTGACATGGCAGTGACGACGTGTTCAGTGCTGGTGATCACAACATGCTGAGCTGAGGGAACATCAAAACCATGGACAAGACTGTTGGTTTCTCACACATCTTTCACTTGTGCTCCGTTGTGTCCTCCCGGTTTGTGTACATCAGCGTGCAGATGACTCACGGCAAGACGTGACGCTGCTGGAGTGTCGTCTGGTGGAGCCGACACACGCTGAGGCCTAGACGCAGTTTGCTGGAGCCTCCTCCCTCCAATGTGCTCAGCTCCATCGGTAGACCTCCTCAGCAGTTGTGCCTACGGCAGTCCCTGTCACTGCATATGTTGTCTGCATGCGTCCAGCACCATGTTTGACTGCACTGTTGCATTCGCAGAGCCGTGATATGCCTAGGGTCCAAGTTTCATGACTTTTGTGCACTTTTGGTACCGGGGATTAGTGTAAACGCTGCCTGGGTTTAGGCAGCCATAATTCCTCACTGTTTTCTTTCTGGCTGATTCTGACCGCACAACTACGTTTGCAGTGTCGGTGTTATGGTAAGATCCACTTTTGAGGCAAAACGGACGATGTCCAGGTTTGGGGCTGTCGACCATCTGGCAGGGCTCACCGAGAAAATCCTGCCTGCCAGAAAATAGGTCTATTTTGTAATTGGCTGGTTAGCTGACTAACAAGCTCAACAGAGCTGGGGGGAAGCTAGAACTTAGAGGGGTCTCCCGTTGCTGTTTATTCTCAGGTACTAATCAATCAGTTCCAATTTTCAGTTGTTGACTGGCGCCAACTCTAGCGCACGCGTTTCTGAGTAACAACACCAGAGCTCTCAAACTTAGACTCTGGTGCACCATACTGAAGGGGCAGCCTAAGCAACAAGCGTGGATTCCCGCACGCTGCATCAACAACGCTGCTGGCCCAACTTGTTGCACCACGTTTTTCAGCTTGGTATCAGAGCTATAACACAGCAGAAGCAGCAGAACTGAGGAGCAGCAAGGCCTGGAGGTCCCAGTCAACACCGGCGGTCCCCCATACGCGCCCGTGTAGGGGAAACTCTGCCAGATTATTTCTGGCAGAGTTAGCCTCGCCGGGTGGCATTGTCAAAACAATCCCGGTGCGGGGGAAATGCTACAAAATGTTTTCTGGCAGCATTGACCCCGCGACGGTGGTAGTGTTAGCGGACCTCGTGGCCGGTGACATAACGGGCAACGCCGTGGCAGCACCGACACATGACGGCGCTGCCAACGAGGGAAGTATCTCATCCATTTTCCCTCTCTCCTCTCTCTGCCATGCTAGTAGCAACAATAGCAATAGTAGCAGCGGCAAGCAGTAGCGGCTAGCAACAACAGTGCGTAGCGGTTGCTGCGAGCTGCAATAGCGAGGAGCAGTAGCAGCTCACAACAGCAGCACCTTGCAACAGCATCGTGAAACAGCAGTAGCTTGGAGCAGCAGAAGCAAAGCTGTAGCAACAGCAGCTCGCAGCCACGGCTAGCAGCAGCAACGAGCAGTGCGCAACAGCGAGCAGCAAGTAGCGATCAGCAACGAGTAGTGAGCAGCATGTAGTAGAAACAGCAGCAGCAGTGGACAGTAGCAGCAGCAATAGCATTAGCAGTCAGCAGCAGTAGCTAGTAGTGCGTAGCAGCAGCCAGCACCGGGCAACAGCAGTTGCAATAGCGAGCAGCATCAGCAGCTGCCAGCAATAGCAGTAGCAGCAGCTGCCGACAGCTACGGCAGCAGCTGCCGACAGCAAAAGTAGCAGCCGCTACGGCAGCAGCTCATAGCTATATCACCAGCTGTAGCAACACCGAGCAGCAAAAGAGAAAAGAAAGAAGAGAAGAAAAAAATTGCAGAAACCCGTACAAACTACAGCCGAGGGCTGGGGACAGCACCCCATCCTCGCCGCTACTGTTACGACGGCAGCAACCGCTACAGCAACAGCACCTTGAAACACTGCTGCTACAACAGCTACCGCCACCACAGCTACCGCCTGAGCCGTAGTAGCTACAACAGCACTAGTAGCACGCAGCAGCACAAAGGCAGCGGCGGAAGTAGCGGCAGTGGCAGCGTACGACAGCATAGCAACATCATCAGGAGTGGCAACAATAGTAGTTTTTGTAGTGACGTCAGCCGTTAGTGTTGTCACCAACGCTGAAATCACTGTTGCCATCACTGCTGATGTCAGTAGAAGCATCAACAGCAACAGAATCAGTAGTAGTAGCACAATAGCTGACGCAACAGTGGTTGCAGCAGCAGCGCAACAGCCACAGCTAACATCAACCACCCTCGGCGGGCGTCACTTCTGATGTCAGCAACACACACGCACACAAAATGATTAGAAATGACAACAAACAGAGGACATCATGGTTGAAAGTGGGGAGGGGTCCCCCTCCAACTGGAGGACCCCCCATTCTGTAGTCATTGCAGCAGTTGCAACAGCAACAGCAGCAGCAATAGTTGCTGCAACTACAAGAACAACAGCAGTAGCTGCTGCTGCTGCTGCTACCGCTGCAGCAGCAGTAGCAATAGTAGCACCTGCAGCAGTTGTAGAAGCATGACCAGCTTGCACGCTCTGTTGTTGGCCTTCCTGGCTCAACAGATCCACTAGCCGCCATACGCGAGCAACTCGCAAGGCTGACATAGTAGCTAGCAGCACTGCAGCCACCAACAGAGCTGCCACAACAGCAGCCGCTACAACAGCAACACCAGCAGGAGTTGCTACAAAAGCAGCCACTGCAGCAGCAGCTGGAGCAGCAACAGCAGCAGCATCAGCAAAGGCCGCCCTTCCCTCTATCTTAGCATGCTACTTCATTGATTAAGGCTGCACACATATCTTAAGATCCGTGGGAACTACCAAAAAATCCGAATCCAGGATCTTGGATCCGGTACATATCCCTGGATCTGGATCCGGATCCTTTCATGGGGGGGAGGGGGCTGAGAAAACTGTGCAAGAGATCCCGGTCATGTCTTCCGAGTACCATGTGTGTCGCGTGTTTCAAACGGTCGAGATGTGCGTCCCGGTTTTGAGCGAGAAAAAGTTCAACTGCCACATCAAATGAACCGCTGAAGTCCGTCGTACAAAGAATGGCTATCTTGTTCTTTGGTTGGGAAAAACTGTTTTCCTTGTGCCGGGCCTCAGATTTGTAGATGTCAGGTGCCGAGCCACTGTTTTGCAGTAGAAAAGCACCAATCGGAGACATTCTTGTCGCAAGACATCTAGCTAGTAACCGACAAATGCTGACATGTTGTCTGCTCTCACAATGTCCATTTAACGATTGAACAAGTGTTCAGTTGTTAAAGATTCGAATGCGTGAACGGAAAGGTACATCGTAGTGGTGCTACACGGATGTGGCAAAAGTGTGTGCCACATCAGCATTCAACAGTGTGCGATGTTTGGTGGCTATGGACTGTAGCGCGGAAAGAGGGCTCCTACATGCAGACAAAAAAGTGTGAGGTCGCCAGAGTTGATACTAGCCCCTCCTTTCCTTAATCTACAAATTCAACTATATTCACTAATCAGTTCTCCAAGACAAGGTGTTTTGGATCCAGGAGCAGGATCCACGGATCCAGATCCAGGATCCGGAACCCTGAATCTGGATCCAGGTGAAGGATCCATCCCACGGATCCGGATCCTCCCCAAGCTCCGCGGATAGGATCCGTGTGCAGCCTTATCAGCGATCTCCTCTACCACGCAGTACTTGGCGCAGCAGCATACCTAGCGCCAACGGCAGACTGTGACATCAGTCCTAGGCCCCACTCTGGGTGCAGGTCGCAGGCCAAAGGACTTTGAAACCCACCACCGCCTCTCAAGGCTGGCGATCAGTTCCAAAGCTGGGAGCTCAGCTTCCGATCTGAGCACAAGGTGAGGGCCTATGGCCGTACTACATCTTGCCCTTCAACTCAACCCAGGCCGACCAGGTATATGACGCCGGTCGCGCCGTACGTGCTCTAGTTCGCATCACCCCTCCATGTGCACGTCCCGCTCTTGAGCCTTTCCTCGGAAACCACACCACGGGTGGCCTCCCCGACCCTACAGCGGCGTGGCACATCCTTACGCACCCTCATCTCCTTTCTAGCGAGGCCGAGACTAGTCGTCTGCTCCAAGGGTTCAACTCCCTTTGCATGGGGGAGACCGAGACGATCACCTCATAGTGGCAGCGGGCAGAGGACATTGTGCGCCCCCTGGGAGACACTACACCACCCCCTCTCTCAGCGCTCCTTACCATCAAGTGTGGCACCACCAACGTCTTTGCTGATGCCTTCGTCCACTACAACCAGGACGTACTCGTCGCGATGGCGACCCAGGACACCATCATGCCCTGGGGATACAAGCTCTTTCTCTTCATTAGAGAGGCTCGTCAGGAGACACACGTTTAGCGCACAGAGGCCCTCGCCTCTCCTGTCGTCGCCTCTATTGTTGTTGTCGCTCCTTCAACAACTGCGTCCTCTGACGCATCATCATCTGGCAAGAAGAAACATAGTGGCAAGAAGGGCAAGGGCTCACAGCTGCAGTCGAGAGGATCCGGTGGTGGCAGTTTAGTCTGCCACAACTGTGGCTAGCCAAAATACAGTTGGTACAGGTGTCCGCTCCCGACAGACGAGGCTTGCGTCATCGCCACCATGCATCACCAGCGGGAGCGCCGCCTTGCCACCACTGCCGTGACTGTTGCTGCTCCTATTGTATCCATGTCGCCCGCTCTTTTTCTCCCTCCAACGGCTCCGGCACATCATCATCCACAACCGTCAGCGTCCACTCTTTTTTCCACAGCACCCTCCTCCTCCTTCCCGGACTCCGATGGCATCATGCCACCGTCGGTCTACTCCGTCGGACCCTCCACCCGCGAGCGTCAGATGGAACAGTTCATTGCCCTCCTGTTTTGATTGCCTCGTCCCCTTGTCCAGGGAATTGCGAGTTGTGTCGTCGCTTGTTCCCTTGTCTGCCTTGCATGACAGAGTCTAAGTTGCGGTGTCCTTCACTTTCGTCCGCTCCGTCCCCTACCGTGCCCTACCCACCTGCTCCTCTTCGTGATGATGTTGCCTGGCTAGATGACTGACAGTCCCGGTTTGCACCCCCATCCACCGCATCCCCGTCTCTCGTCCACTGCCATGTGACCATCAGCAATCTGGCGACACCAGTGCAGGATCCATCGAAGACCTGGATCATCGGCTTCGGGGCCACGCATCACATGACGGCCTCACGTGAGGCCTTCAGTGTCCATGGCAGCGTCACCAATGTCTCTAAGGTTTGGACAGGTTCTGGTCAGGTCTTACTCGTTCGCGGTGTTGGTGTTGTTCGTTTGCGTGGTCTTGCTGGGGATGTCTTTATGACAGATGTCCTCTTTGTCCCTGGTCTTGAGCTCAACCTCCTATTTGTCACTGCCCTTGACCACATGAGCATGGACGTATTGCACTCATGTGGTATTGGTATTATGTCGTTGCGTCTGTCCGGTCGTGTTGTCTTGCATGCCACCACTCGTGGCAACTTGTGGCACGTGCCGCGCAAGTCCGCCTCTCCCTCTGTCCCCTCCCCATTGGCCGATACAGGCCACATGTTTGTTTCCAGCACACTCTCTTCGCAGCACACACGTCTCCTGTCGCCTCTGGCACGTTCACTCTGCCGCTGTCAAAAGCATGCTCCGCACCCGGCCAAGGGCCTTGATCCAGCCTCCTTTCTACTGTCTTATCCCACTAAGTGCATTGATTGTGCTCAGGGGAAGATGTATCGGTCCACCTACCCCCTGTCTGCCTCTCGTGTGTCTGCCTCGCTGGACTTGGTTCACTCTGATGTCATGGGTCCCCTTTCGATAGAGTCCATCGGGGAGAACGGTCGCTATGTCCTAACACTTACGGATGACTACTCTCGATATCGTTGGATCTTTTGCCTTTGCCAAAAGAGGGACGTTGCCCCCACCATTCGGGACTGGCTTATCCGTGCTGGGCGCGAGTGCGGTTGTCCTCTCTGCCACTTCCGCTCTGATTACGGTGGCGAGTTCATGTGGGAGACCACATTCTTCCTCGCTTACCGTGGTGTCCATCATGAGACGTCGGCGCCTTACACGCCACCCCCAAATGGCGTCTCTGAGTGGTGGAACCGTGCCATGGCCAACGTCGTCCGCACCATGCGGGTTGAGTCCGGTCTCTCCGACGGCTTCTACTTTGAGGTCATGACCTACATGACATGGGTCTAGAACTGGATTCCCCACGGACCCATTCCCCGTTAATCCACACCATACAGGCACTGGTGTGGCGAGTGAGACGACCTCCACCCGGCTCGCGTCTGGGGCTGCATAGCCATCGTGTGGTTGCCTTCTCCACACCAGGGTGGCAAGCTCGAGCCTTGTGGCCATCCCTACACCTTCCTTGGCGTCTTGCGTCATTCAAAAGCATGGCGCTTCTGGGTTCCCTCCCGGCACTACATCATCGAGTCCCGGGATGCTCTCTTCTTTTAGGACCTGTTTTCCCGCGACCTCGTTTGCTCCAATGCGTCGTTGTCCATCCCGTCACGTGGGGGAGTTGTGGATTTGTCCTCCATCCTGTCGTTTCCGGGAGACACCTCGTCTATCCCGCCTGCGTCTGTTGGCCCCTCTAAGGCGGCTGCCCCGTCCATGTCCGCTAGGCCCTTCGGGCCGGCTGCCCCGTCCATGTTCGCCTGTCCCTCTTGGCCAGCTCCCCCGTTTATGTCCGCCAGTCCCTCCGGTCCCACTGCCCCGCCCTTGTCTGCCAGCCTCTCCGGGCCGGCTGCCCCGTCCGTGTCCGCCAGCCATTCTGGGCCGGTTGCCCCGTCCGTGTCCACCAGCCCCTCCGGGCCGACTGTCCCGTCCATGTCCGCCAACCCCTCGAGGTCAGATGTCCTGTCCATGTTTGCCAGCCCCTCTAGGCCGGCTGCCCCATCCGTGTTCGCGAGCCCCTCTGGGCCGGTTGCCCCGCCTGTATCCGCCGGCCCTTCCGGGACGGCTGTCCCGTCCGTGTCAACGCGCTACACACGTAGTCCGGGCGGGAGCCTTTGACCCAGGCCAACAGTGAGCACTCAGGCCGCCTTCTCACGCCCTCTTATGCGACGACCCCCAGTCACCCCACGAGGCTCATTGCCTCCCATCATACCAACTTCCGAACTCGTGAGTGGAGACCTCGGCACCAAGGCACTTGGTTTGGCCACATTTTGAGTCGTCACTAACCAATCCAGGTTTAGCTTTGGGCTACGCCTTGCCGCATGAGGAGCATCAGTATGTCATCGCGGCCACGCTCTCGTGTATGCCACCAGCGGTGCAGGATGCGCACGCCCTTACTGTCCACCCCACAAAGCGACTAGATGACCGAGCCACCCTACGTGATGCTCGGACGTCTCCCGAAGCCGCTCACTGGGAGGCTGCATGCACCGATGAGCTTGCCGCCATTCGGCAACATCATGTCTATGAGCTCGTCGACCCCCTCCCCCCCCCCCCCCCCC
>SZWC01017582.1:42900-54193 GCA_023375785.1 Penium margaritaceum | reverse complement strand
TGCCGCCATTGCGCTTTGCTGCATTGCGACGCAGTTCCACCTGCACCAAGTGCGTGCAGATGAAGTCGAGGTCGAGAGTCGGCTGGCACTCCAACGTCTCTCGCACCGTGTCGTAGCTGGTTGGGAGTCCCCTCAGCAAGAGGAGAATGAAGCGCGTCTCTTCCACAGGATTGCCAGCCGCTCTCAGTTGCTTTGCCAGCTCCTTTGCCCTGTCCAGATACGCCTCCATCCCTTCACCACCCTGCATTTTCAGCGCCATCATCTTTTCCTCCAAAAGCATGAGGAATGCAGGATCCTTGCTCTCATACTTCTTGCACAACGTGTCCCACCCCTCCTTTGCAGTAGCCTTGTCACTCACGTACTGAAGATGCGGGTTGGAGATGGTGTTAACAAGCAACCTGTAGGCCTGCCTGTCCTTCTTCTTCCACTCCTCGTACGTCGCTGGTACAGCTGCAGAAGAACCCGCATCAGCTGCACCCTTTTGCGGCGTCTTCCCCGCCACCACCTGCGCTGCGGTGATGCCTTTTGCCTGTGGAACTGGAGCCGGCTCGTCGCCGCTCACCACCTCCCACAAGCCCCTCTCCTCCAAAAGGAGGCGGGTACGGATCTTCCAAAACGTGAAGTTGGCGCGTCCCTCCAGCCTCTCCAAAGGCTGGGCTGCTGTCACAACGCTAGCTGCTGCCATTTTGAGCCTTGGTGATGCTCAGCGCTGCCCTTGGATGGCGGCGCTACCCCTGCTTCTGCTACTGCTTTTGCCAGAAATCTGTCTGACAGAAAATGGACTGTAGGTGCCAGCAGACTGGGAATTTTGAAAAATTGAGCCCACCACTGGACAATTCAGCTCAAAACCTTTCAGATCGACCCATAAAATAGGGTCATCAACAGGGGATTTTGAAAGATATGCCCTCTTGAAAACAGGGTATGCTTCTGCTCCTACTCCAACTCAGACCAGCCAGTTTGTAAACGGCGTTTCTCCCAAAGGAATCAATGGAATGCAAATAGTTTTGCACCAATGGAAAGCTTAGGAAAAATACTACATTTTGCATGTGCCACTTTTTAAATTTGACAAAGAAATGAGAGAGTTATGGTCATCACAAGGCGACAGTCTTACTCATAGAGAAGAGTGTAGCCCTGGCCGACCTCGTTTTGAGCATAACTCTCAATCCGACCGTTGGATCTTTACGATCTTGGGCTCGTTAGAAAGCTTGTCTCTTGAACTTGAAGATCTTGTGGTTGATCGTCAAATCTGGTGAAGGTATCATCCCAACCCGTCACTCTCAAAATGACGGCCTGTGCTGGCTGGAAGTGGCAGAACTTGGCTCTGATATCAAATGTTGGAACTTGAGGAGAGAGGGAGCCTTGGAGCAGCGAGCATGTGTGATTTGAAGGGCATCACTTGTGCTGAAGAATGGTTTTTCAATCACTCAAAATGATGGAGTACATATAGAGCTAGAGCTTGGGCAAGTCAGCCCTCTCACAAGCCACACCACTTAGCCATGGAGACTAAGGCTCACACACTAGAGTCCATAATCTCACACAAGGGGGGAAATCAGCCTAGCAATCAGGCTGACCACTCACACACGACCTAGAGAGCTAGAGAATGCTCTCATGGCACACTCCTAGTGGTCACCTAACCCACAAACTCATGGAGAATCGCCATGTGTCCATGGCTACCACACAAGGATCTCACCTCACCTAAAAAGTAAGGATAGGTACCTTTATCCGAGTTTGCACACTCTAACAAGGCAATCCTAAGACCAAGGACCTTTTTGGATATTTCTCCCATCAGGTCTTGACCCTGGACCTCTTGCCTTTTTCTTTACTCAGGCTAAGGCATGGAGCCATCGCCCATGGTCTCCCGGATATCGACGGTCGATGACCCCGAAAACTACGAAAATTCATATCTCCCAATCCGACCGTTCGATCGGCCTCAAACTTGGACCGTAGACATTTGGCTACCTGATCTTTCCAATAGTGAACTTCGATTGATAATCGGAGTAGGCATCTGGTACTTTCATGGAACTTGCTCCTGTGAACCTGAAACTGAGCCGGATGGCTCCTTTTCCAACAATCTCCCAATTTGCTGCAGTCAGAGTGGGCTGAGTCCACATGCCTTCATGCAGAACTGCTGCTTCTTACGGGTCACTAACTTGGTGTAGAAATCAGCGACCTGCTTGCTGGTTGGAGTAAACTCCAGCTTGATAGCACCCTCCTGCACTATGTGCCTGAGGAAATGATATGCAATATCAATGTGCTTGGTGCGTGCATGGTACTCAGGATTCTTGGCGAGTGCGATGGCGCTCTGGTTGTCGACGTGCACAGGAACTGGAACTGCTGCATTCCCACTCATCTCTGCCATAAGACGCTGAAACCAAACTGCTTCCTTGGCTCCACAGCTGAGAGAGAAGTACTCAGCTTTTGTGCTTGAGGTAGCCACGACCACATGCCGCTTGCTGCACCAGTTGATGGCTCCACCATTCATGAAGTACACATGTCCAGAGATGGACTTACGGTCCTCAGGGTTTAAAGCGCAGTCTCCGTGTGTGTCGTCTATGATGCTGTTGTGGTTGCCGTTGTAGGTGATGCTAATGTTGATGGTTCCAGCAAGGTAGCGGAAGATCCGCTTCACTGCCTTCTGGTGCTCAGGCTCGGGGTTTGCCATGTGCTGGCTCACAGCGCTAACAGCCTGTGCGAGGTCCGGCCTAGTTACCACCATCAGGTACATGAGGCTGCCAACGGCGCTCTTGTACTTCTGCCGCTCAGCTGCATTCACTTCTCCATTAAAGCTCAAGAGGTACTGACGCGTCTCCAGCGGCGTGCCGATGGGTTTTGCCTCTGCCATGCCAAACCGCTGCAAAACATCCTTGATATAGCGCCTCTGCTGTAGCGAGAGAGAACGTGACTTGCGGTCACGCGTGATCTGGATACCGAGGAAGTATGATGCCTCCCTGAGATCAGACGTCTGGAAGCGCTCCTGCATGGCTTCCTTGAACTCCTGTAGTGCAGACATGCTATTGGAAAGGAGGAGCATGTCATCCACATAGACAATGATGATGAGGATCTCATGCTCATGCTGCCAGCGATACACGCTATAGTCACACTCGCTGCACTCAAACCCCATGCACTGCAACGCCGCATCCAACTTCTAGTTCGAAGCATGCGACGCTTGCTTCAGGCCGTACAGCGACTTTTGCAGCTTGCAGACCAGTTGTTCTTGGCCATCCATGACGAACCCCTGCGGTTGCTCCATGTAGATCTCCTCCTCCAAGTCACCATTCAAGAATGCCGTCTTGACATCCATGTGGTGAACCTCAAAGTCCTCAGCTGCTGCATAAGAGAGGAGCGTGCGCACAGAGGCAAACTTTGCAATAGAGGCAAACGTTTCTGTGTAGTCNAAGCATGCGACGCTTGCTTCAGGCCGTACAGCGACTTTTGCAGCTTGCAGACCAGTTGTTCTTGGCCATCCATGACGAACCCCTGCGGTTGCTCCATGTAGATCTCCTCCTCCAAGTCACCATTCAAGAATGCCGTCTTGACATCCATGTGGTGAACCTCAAAGTCCTCAGCTGCTGCATAAGAGAGGAGCGTGCGCACAGAGGCAAACTTTGCAATAGAGGCAAACGTTTCTGTGTAGTCGATGCCCTCCTGCTGCGAATAGCCCTTGGCGACCAGCCTCGCCTTGTACTTTTCCAGGTTACCATCTGCACCCTGCTTCTTCTTGAAGACCCACTTGCACTTGATCACCTTACATCTTGGTGGACGCTCAGTCAGCTCCCACGTGCTGTTGTCCAGCTACGACTGTATCTCTTGCTGCGCGGCTTGCGCCTAATCTGCAACATCCGGTGCAACCATAGCCTCCTTAAAAGACGTTGGCTCATCTCAATCTGCTGCAACTGCAACGTTCATCTGTTCTGGTATCTGCAGAATCCAGAAATGGCCGTTCACCAGGCTTGTAACGCACCCTACGAGGGTACCTGGAACCTGGTGATGGAGCGTTAGCAAGTGGCTGGCGCAGTGCTAATAGCACAATTGCTGCTGCTAGAGGTGCTACATCTCCTTCCTCTGCTTCTGCCGATGAGGCTATTGTATCTGCTGCATCAGACATGGGAGAGTAGAGTGATTTTCCCATGGTCACAGTAGAGGAAGGATCGGGAGAGACTGGGTCACGAAGGATTTCTGCTCCCACTGTCTCGTCAGCTGCTGGTTCTGCTGCCTCTTCACAAACAATCTTGGTACCAATGACGTTGCTCTCGTTGAAGACGACATCTCTAGAGATGATGACGTAGCCTGTATCCCTCTCGTAGAGGCTATAGGCCTTGCTTGCCACTTCATAGTCAATCATCAGTATCTGTAGACTCCTTGCGTCCCATTTCTACCGCTTCTCCTTGGGCACGTAAATGTGCGCTAGGGTGCCAAATGCTCGAAGATGACCCACGCTCGGCTTCTTGCCGGACCACGCCTCATACAGCGTTATTTGCTCCTGCGCCTTAGTTGGATTGCGGTTCTTGGTGTAGTCCGCAGTGCTCACGGCTTTAGCCTAGAAACCGTAGGTCAGCCGGGCCATGTGCAGCATGGAGCACGTCGACTCCACGATGGTACGGTTGGCAAAGTCTGCTATACCGTTCTGCTGCGGCAAGTACGGCGCAGTATGCTGCCCCTTGATGCCAGCTGCTGCGAGGTACTCATGGAACTCCTTGCTTAGGTACGCAGTGCAGCACTTTGATCTTCTTGCCAGTCTGGTTCTCCACCATGGCCTTGAACTCCTTGAACCTGTGTATGCACTAGTCCTTGGAAGAAGGGAAGTACACAGCAGTCTAACGGCTGAAATCATCAATGAAAGTAAGGAATGCCTAGAGTCTCCAAAGCTCTAGGTCTGCATCGGTCCGCACGAGTCCGTGTGGACCAGCTCCAATACCTCCTTCCCATGCTTTCCTACTTCAAACAACGCCTTCCGGTGCTGCTTCCCCTCCAAACAGCCGATGCACAATTCTTGCTCAAAGTTAAAGATAGTAGGCAGGTTACGTACCATTTCTTTTGCTTCAAGCTGATAGAAGGCGCGCATGCTGATGTGGCCGTAGCGTGCATGCCACATCTCGCCATGTGTCGCTTGCACCACTGCTACAAGACTCTGCTCACGCGGGATCTTGGTCGCTCGCAGCAGGCGGTACATGTCGCCCTCCTTTACCGACCTGGCCAATTCCTCTCATGTATCCTTGTTGAGGATGTAGCCATAGTCATCATCGAAGACGACACGTTATCCTGTGTTAGTAAGAGAGGAAACTGAGAGGAGATTAAATGCAGCATCAGGTACATACAACACGCCATGGAACACTCCAACCTCAATGCCATGTGGGGTCTCCAATTACATCTCCACAATCCCAATCCCCTCAGCATACACCACTTGATCATCACCCAAAGCAATCGGACGAGGAGGAATGGAGAGTAGCTGCGTGAACCACTCCTTGTGGTGCGTCAGACTCTTGGTACACCCCAAGTCCTTGTACCATGCGAGATCCGCCTTCTCCACCTGCGACATGCCAGTGTTGGCCATGAAGAGACGGTCGCGCACCTCCTTGGCTACATTCATGTTGCCAATGTAGCGTACACTAGCCTGGTTTTGTTGCTACTGCTGCTGCTGCTGCTGTTGACGCTGCTGTGATTGCGGCTGCTACTGCTACTGCTATTGGTGCTGCTGCTGCGATGACTGGTACTGCTGCTGCTCCTTCTGGTCACTCTAGAGCTTGAAACACTCCTTTTTGTAGTGTCCCTATTTCTGGCAATAGTGGCATTTGCCTTTCTTTCTGCCTCTCTGTTGCCCAAACTACTGTTGCTACTGCTGGTTGCGTGAGCTCGTGGTCACAAAAGCTGCTTCACTACTGCCGCCGCCATTGCGCTTTGCTATATTGCGACGTAATTCAACCTTCACCAGGTGTGTGCAGATGAAGTCGAGGTCGAGAGATGGGTGGCACTCCAGCGTCTCTCACACTGTGTCGTAGCTGGTTGGGAGTTCCCTTAGCAAGAGGACGATGAAGCGCGTCTCTTCCACAGGATTGCCAGCCGCTCTAAGGTGCTTCGTCATCTCCTTTACCCTGTCGATGTACGTCTCCATCCCTTCACCACCCTGTATTTTTAGCGCCATCGTCTTTTCCTCCAAAAGCATGAGGAATGCAGAATCCTTGCTCTCATACTTCTTGGACCACGTATCCCACCCCTCTGTAGTAGCCTTGTCACTCACGTACTGAAGATGCGGGATAGAGATGGTGTTGACAAGCAACTTGTAGGCCTGCCTGTCCTTCTTCCATTCCTCATACATTGCTGGTACAGCTACAGAAGAACCCGCATCAGCTGCACCCTTTTGCAAAGTCTTCTCCGCTACCACCCATGCTGTGGTGAGGCCTATTGCCTGTGGAACTAGAGCCGGCTCGTTGCCGCTCACCACCTCCCACAAGCCCCTCTCCTCCAAAAGGAGGCGGGTATGGATCTTCCAAAACGTGAAGTTGGGCGTCCTTCCAGCCTCACCAAAGGCTGGGTTGCTGTCACAATGCCAACTGCTACCATTTTGAGCCTTGGTGATGCTCAGCGCTGCCCTTGGATGGTGGCGCTACCCCTGCTTCTGCTGCTGCTTCTGCCAGAAATCTGTTTGACAGAAAATCGATTGTAGATGTCAATAGACAAGGAATTTTGAAAAACAAAGCCCAGTCCTGGAAACAAAGCCCAGCCCTGGAAACATCAGCTCAAAACCTTTTGGATTTTAAAAGATATGCCCTCTTGAAAACAGGGTATGCTTCTGCTCCTACTCCAACTCAGACCAGCCAGCTTGTAAACGGCATTTCTCCCAAACGAATCAATTGAATGCAAATGATTGTGCACGAATAGAAAGCTTAGGAAAAATACTACAATTTGTACGTGCTATTCTTTAAATTTGACAAAGAAACAAGAGAAATCCGGTCATCACAAGGAGTTAGTCTTACTCATAGAGAAGAGTGTAGCCCTGGCCAACCTTATTTTGAGCATAACTCTCAATCCAACCATTAGATCTTCGTGCAAGTAAAATTCTTGAAAAGCTTGTCTTTTGAACTTGAAGATATTGTGGTGGATTGTCAAATCTGGTGAAGGTTTATCCCCAATCCGTCACTTTAAAAGTGACGGCCTGTGCTGGCTCAAAGTGGCAGAACCTAGCTCCGAAACTCCTCTTGGATCTGGAGGAGAGAGGGAGCCTTGGAGCAGCGAGCATTTGTTATTGGTATGGCATCACTTGTGCTGAAGAATGCTTATTCAACCACTCAAAATGATGGAATACATATAGAGCTAGAGCTTGGACAAGTCAGCCCTCTCACAAGCCACACCACTTTGCCATGGAGGCTAAGGCTCACACACTAGAGTCCATAATCTTACACAAGGGAGGAAATCAGCCTAGAATTGAGGCTGACCACTCACACTCGGCCTAGAGAGCTAGAAAATTCTCTCATGGCACACTCCTAGTGGTCACATAACCCACAATCTCATGGAGCATTGCCATGTGTCCATGGCTAGCACACAAGGATCTCACCTCACCTAAAAAGTAAGGAAAAGTATCTTTATCCTAGTCAGCACACTCTGACAAGGCAATCCTAAGACCAAGGACCTTTTTGGATATTTCTCCCATCAGGTCTCGATCCTGGATCTCTTGCCTTTTTCTTTTCTCAGGTTAAAGTATGGAGCCATCGCCCATGGTCACGCGGATATCGGCGGTCCATGACTATGGAAACTACGAAATTTCATATCTCCGAATCCGACTATTGGATTGGCCTCAAACTTGGATCGTAGACATTTTGCCACCTGATCTCTCTAATGGTAAAGTCTGATTGATAATCGGTGGAGGCATGTGGTAGTTTCCTGGAACTTACTCCTATGAACCTGAAACTCTCAATGCGACCGTTGGATCTTTGCGATCTTGTGCTTGTTGGAAAGCTTGTCTCTTGAACTTGAACATCCAGGTCCATAGGAGCAAGTTCCAAGAAAGTACCAGATGCCTGCTCGGATCGTCAATCCCACTTCACCATTGGAAAGATCAGGTGGCAAAATGTCTATGGTTCAAGTTTGAGGCCGATCCAGCAATCGGACTGGGAAGTATGAATTTTCAAAGTTTTGGGGGTCATGGACCGTCGATGTCTGGGTGGCCATGGGCGATGGCTCCATGCCTTAAGCTGAGAAAAGAAAAAGGCAAGAGGTCCAGGGTCAAGACTTGATGGGAGAAATATGCAAAAAGGTCCTTGGTCTTAGGATTGCCTTGTCAGAGTGTGCTGAGTAGGATAAAGGTAATTCTCCTTACTTTTTAGGTGAGGTGAGATCCTTGTGTGCTAGCCATGGAGACATGGTGATTCTCCATGGGTTTGTGGGTTATGTGACCACTAGGAGTGTGTCATGAGAACATTCTCTAGCTCTCTTGGCTGTGTGTGTGTGGTCAGCCTGATTGCTAGGCTGATTTCACCCCTTGTGTGAGATTATGGACTCTAGTGTGTGAGCCTCAGCCTCCATGGCTAAGTGGTGTGGCTTGTGAGAGGGCTGACTTGCCCAAGCTCTAGCTCTATATGTACTCCATCATTTTGAGTGATTAAACAATCATTCTTTAGCATAAGTGATGCCATTCCAATCACACATGCTCGCTGCTCCAAGGCTCCTTCTCTCCTCCAGATCCAACAAAAAGTAAGAAGAGGTACTATTTTCCAAATCAGTACACTCTGACAAGGCAACCCAAGAATCTAGGATCTTTCTGAATATTTCTCCCATCAGGTCTTGACCCTGGACCTCTTACCTTTTTCTTTTCTTAGGCTAAGGCATGGAGCCATCACCCATGGTCATCCAGATATCGGTGGTCGATGACAAGGAAAACTTTGAAAGTTCAAATCTCCCAATCCGACAGTTGGATTGGCTTGAACCTTGCATCATAGACATTTTGGAACCTGATCTTTCCAATGATGAAATAGGATCAACGATTGGAGCACGCATTTGGTAGTTTCCTGGAACTTGCTCTTTTGTACCTCAATTTGAGCCGGATGGCTCCTTTCTTAACAAGCGCGACTGTCGGAGTAAGATTCACAAGGTAGCAAGCAGTTCTTGCAGCTTCAGCCCAGAAGCCAAGTGGGAGTTTGGCGTCAAAGAGCATGCTTCTTGTCATACCGAGGATAGTCTGGTTCATCTGCTCGGCAACGCCATTAGTCTAGGAGGTGTAACGCGTTGTGGTCTGGTGGTTTATGCCAGATTATCTCAACCAGCATGTCTCATACTCACCACTGTTGGGCGTGCGCAGTGCCTTGACCTTTCTGCTTGTCTGCCGCTCTACCATCGGAATAAACTCTTGCAGCTTCTCCTCGAGCTCTCCTTTCGTTTTGAGGATGTAGATCCACATCTTGCGACTATGGTCATCGATGAAGGTCAAGAAATTCTTGATGCTGCCGTTTGAAGGGGTGCGGAATGGTCTGCACACATCAGAGTGAATCAGGTCCAAGATTGCTGCCGGACGTTACCCATTACCCTTCAAGGGTTTTATTTTTGCCTTGCCTTGAAGGCATGGCTCACACAGCTTTTTGCACTTTCTCTCATCCTTGGCCTTGTATCCCTTCATCTCATGAACTACTTCGTACTGCTGCATAGCTTGCAGTATGCTATCGGCTACATAGCCAAACTGTTTGTGCTTCAACGCAGCATCTATGTCGGTGGAGTTTGCCGCCTTAGTGACGGCTTGTGGTGCAATATCAGGCTTTGGATCTTTGGACTCTTCAACCGCTATATATCTCTCATTTGTAGTTTCAAGGGGTTTGGTCTGCAGCACGTATAGTCCATCAACTCTTGGGACATGTACGACAAGACTCTCCTTGGGATAGGAGATCTTGATGTTCTTGTTCTTGAGAATCACGGCCTCCTCCTCCGTGAAGATGACCATCATGTCGTGGTCCGTGATTTTGGACACTGACAAGAGATTTGCCGTAAAAGACGGCATGTAGACGACGTTCTCTAGCTTCAAGTCTTTTTGAGTAATGTTCTATTCATGCTGATCAACTATCTTCCTCACCTTGCGCATGGACAAGGCTGCCGTTCGCCTACGTGAAACGACGTTCATTGTCCCAAATGGAGATGAACCCATCCTTTTTTCTTAAAGAATGGTGGTTCAGGCCATGGCCGATGCATAGGCTCCACGTTTCAGCAGTACCGCTCCCTTGCTTGCCGGTACTCTCTCAGCCATCATGTTCGTCAATTCCTTACCCTTTCCATTACCCTCATATCTGCTACCATTATCTCCATCTTCCTTCTTGGGAGCCCTATACTCCCATGCCTAATGCACCGGCTTGCCACATTATGGTATTTCCCAGGTTGCTTTGAACTCTTTCCACCGTCACCATTGCCTTTTCCTCCACCGCCACCGCTTCTGCTGCTGCTCTGACTGGAAGAGGAATTATTGCCACGACCACAGTACTATGCAGCATACGCTGAAATATTACCCTGACTACCGCTGCGACGCATGGCCTCGTTGCACACGTACTCAGACACTGCCCTATACGTCAATTCCTTCTCCTTCCCACCACCAAAGACTATTATCAAAGGACCCCAGCTTTCGAGTCGCCATCAGGAGGATCATAGCCTGCATGTTGGTGTCGATTTCCCAGTTCATTTGGGTCACTTGCTGGAGCAACTCCTTGAAACTGCAAGAGGAAGTCCGGAATTGACTCTCCCTAGCTCACCTTCATTGAAATCAGCTTTTGTGGGATGAAGAGGCCATTTGCGAAAGCCGTTGATAAGTGTACACGTGCAAGCTTCTCATAAGTCTTTCATGCATGTGTGATAGTTTCGAGGTGGACATGTTGTGATTCATGCACTGATGTCACAAGAATTGCAAGCACCATGTCATTTTTGACACTCCACGCTTCATATCCAGGATCTGGTTTTGGAGGTACAACGTCTTCTCCAAGGAACATCTTCATGTAGCCACGCACCTGTTGGACGTTGAGGAGAGAGGGAGCCTTGGAGCAGCGAGCATGTGTGATTGGAAGGGCATCACTTGTGCTGAAGAATGGTTGTTCAATCACTCAAAATGATGGAGTACATATAGAGCTAGAGCTTGGGCAAGTCAGCCCTCTCACAAGCCACACCACTTAGCCATGGAGGCTAAGGCTCACACACTAGAGTCCATAATCTCACACAAGGGAGGAAATCAGCCTAGCAATCAGGCTGACCACTCACACACGACCTAGAGAGCTAGAGAATGCTCTCATGGCACACTCCTAGTGGTCACATAACCCACAAACCCATGGAGAAT
>SZWC01017582.1:18904-32061 GCA_023375785.1 Penium margaritaceum | reverse complement strand
CGATGACGTTGCTTTCATTGAAGACGACATCCCTGGAGATGATGACGTGGCCTGTATCCCTCTCGTAGAGGCGATACGCCTTGCTTGCCACGTCGTAGCCAATCATCAGCATCTGCGCACTCTTCGCGTCCCACTTTTGCCTCTTCTCTTTTGGCACGTACATGTGCGCCAAGCTGCCAAATGCGCGAAGATGACCCACGCTCGGCTTCTTGCCGAACCACGCCTCGTACGGCGTCATCTGCTCCAGGGCCTTGGTTGGACTGCGGTTCTTCATGTAGACCGCAGTGCTCACGGCTTCAGCCCAGAAGTCGTAGGTCAGCCGGGCCGCGTGCAGCATGGAGCGCGCCGACTCCACAATGGTACGATTGGCGCGTTCTGCTACACCGTTCTGCTGCGGCGAGTATGGCGCGGTACGCTGCGCCTTGATGCCAGCTGCTGCGAGGTAGTCTTGGAATTCCTTGCTCAAGTACTCTCCACCGCGGTCGCTGCGCAACGCCTTTATCTTCTTGCCAGATTCGTTCTCCACCATGGCCTTGAACTCCTTGAACCTGTCAAAGCACTGGTCCTTGGAGGAAAGGAAGTACACAGCAGTGTAACGGCTGAAATCATCAATGAAGGTGAGAAAATACCTAGAGCCTCCAAAGCTCTGGGTCTGCATCGGTCCGCACAAGTCCGTGTGGACCAGCTCCAACACCTCTTTTGCACGCTCCCCTACTCCAGAGAACGCCTCGCGGTGTTGCTTTCCCTCCAAACATCCGATGCATAACTGCTGCTCAAAGTTAGAGATGGTAGGCAGGTCACGCACCATCTGCTTTGCTTGAANGGATCTTGGTCGCCCCCAGCAGGCGGTACATGTCGCCCTCCTTCACCGACTTGGCCAACTCCTCTCCTGTTTCCTTGTTGAGGATGTAGCCATAGTCATCATCGAAGACAACGCGCAGTCCTGTGTTGGTGAGAGAGGACACTGAGAGAAGGTTGAACGCAGCATCAGGCACATACAGCACGCCATGGAAAACTCCCACTTCAATGCCACGCGGGGTCTCCAACCACATCTCCACAATCTCAATCCCCTCAGCATACACCACCCGATCATCACCTAAAGCAATCGGCCAAGGAGGAATGGAGAGCAGCTGTGTGAACCACTCCTTGTGGTGCGTCAGACTCTTGGTACACCCCGAGTCCTTGTACCACGCCAGATCCGCCTTTTCCTTCTGCAACTACTACTGCAGGTTCATCCTTGGCTATGCGAGAGTATCAGTGCCACTATCGAATCTCACTCGCAAGGATCGCGAGTGGAGTTGGGGAGTTAGCAAATAAGAAGCCTTTGAGAATCTCAAACGGGCTCTGACGTCCGCACCAGCCTTGCACTTGGTCGACACTGGCCGTGAGTTTGAAATGGCGAAGGATGCATCGGACCTGGCCATTGGTGGAATCCTTTTGCAGGACTTTGGCAACGGGTCACAGCCGGTCGCCTACTACTCACGCAAGTTACGCGGGACGCAGCTGAACTATGCTACCCATGACAAGGAGATGCTCGCCGTAGTCGCAGCCTTCAAGAACTGGCAGTGCTACCTCGAGGTGCGGAAGTGTACGGTCTACACCGACCACCACGCGTTGAAGTACGTCAAGACGCAGCCGAACCTGAGTCGGTGGCAAGCGCGTTGGGTGGAGTACCTCGAGTCACACTTTGACTACGAGATCGTGTACCGGCCGGGTCGCATCAACCCAGCTGACGCACTCTCAAGGCGACCGGACCTGATCATGCGGGTCGCGTCTCTCACCATTTAGGAGGATGCCTTCCTTCTGAAGCTCTTCACTGAGGGATACAAGGCGCATGGGGAGTACAACGCTCGGAGATTTTTCTTTGAGGCGCCGTATTGGCGACGTCGCGATACACAACAGGTGGTGGTTCCCGCGGTGCCCGCACTTTGGATGCTGATTTTGGAGGAGTGCCATGACACTGGCCCGAGCGGTCACTTCTCCGTCGACAAGACATTGAAGATGGTGGCTCGCTTCTTTTGGTGGCCCACCATGTCGTTGGAGGTGGCTGAATTCTGCCGGAGTTGTGACGTGTGCCAACGACACAAGGCGAGGAGGACAAAGACCCCGGGTCTCCTCCAACCCTTGCCCATCCCCGAGCAGCCGTGGCAGGACATCTCCATGGATTTCATCACGGGTTTGCTCACGAAAATGGCAGGCCACAATGCAGTGTTGGTGGTGGTGGATCGCTTCAGCAAGATATCGCACTTTATTACGACGCGTAATACGGTGAGTGCGGAAGGCACGGCTCGGCTGTTCCTCGAACACGTGGTACGTGTTCATGGCGTACCGCGGTCTATTGTGAGCGACCGTGCCACGCGTTTCACAAGCAAGTTCTGGCAAGAACTCATGGAGCAGTACGGCAGCAAGGTGCAGCTGTCGACCAGTTTTCATCCCCAAACTGACGGGCAAACGGAGCGGATAAATCAGATATAAGAGCAGCTCCTCCGTACAGTGGGTGATCCGGACGACACGGCGTGGGATCGGCAATTGCCGGTCACTGAATTGGCACACGTCTCGGCCACCTCCGCCTCCATCGTTAAGGCGCCATTTGAGGTGGTGAACGGGAGGGTGCCTACCACGCCCCTCAGTTTACACGTCGCTAGCAACCTGCTCGCAGTACAGTCTACCGAACGTGACTTCCAGCAGATTTGGGCAGGGACACGGCATGCATTGAAGAAGGCACAAAAGCAGCAGAAAGTACAAGTGGACCGCCGATGCGTAGACGCAACGTTCTTGGTCAGTGATCGCGTACATCTCAACAACGCGCATGTCAAGCTTCGCGAGGTCCGGTCGGACAAGTTGAAACCTCGGAGGCTTGGTCCGTTCGAGGTGCTTGAAATACGGACACCCGTGGTGGCGCGGTTGGGTCTCCCGCCTTCCATACCAGTCCACGACGTGTTCCACATCTCCAAACCCAAGCTTTACCATGATCCAACTGGGCATTTTCCTGGCCGCACTTGTGAACCTCCCCCTCCAGTGGGTGAGCAAGAGTTTGAGGTGGAGGCCATCCTTGACCACCGTCGTCGTGGCCATGGATGGGAGTACCTGGTCAAGTGGAGGAGCTACGATGCAGCCCACAAGTCATGGGAGCCGGCCCGCAACTTCAATGTTGGCGGGGTGAATGCCATCCTCCGGGACTATCAAGAGCGAACCGGGTAGGCTCGCTCCTAAAAGGGGGGGTAGTGTAAGCCGGGCAGTGCCAACGGCACTGATTATGGCTTGTGACTTCCTTGAATGCACAAGATGACTGTGGATTTGGAATCTACAAGAAATACAATGCGAGATCGGCCCAAGAACGGAGTCGATCCATCAAGAATTCAAGAAGATACGCCCGGCCAAAGGTTGGACCGGCCGAGGGGGAAAAGCTAACGGGAAATCATCCCCAAACACTGAGGCTCGATCCTCGAAAGACCCAATAAAGCCAAAGCGTACCTTGGGGCCCGGATAGTCAATGAGTCAAGGATCATTGAGGGCCAAGGGTGCTTCAGAATGACGCCCCGGTGTGTTATTACCGGAAAGGGCACTTCGGGCGGCCGTCACCGCCGCTAGTGGTGCTGCCAGCACCAGATTACCGTGGTTCACGGAAACGGCCATATCTCGGCTGTTCCTCCATGGAATGATGCCATTGGTGGTGCGTTGGAAAGCAGGGAAGATGAGCTACGTGATGCTAAGGTAATAACGCTCATCCCAGGCCTATACCGGGCCGCACACGGCTCAGCGACCTCGGGTCGCCTAGGATGTGTCATCATGTACACATAGTCTTGTATGTTGACACTTGACTAACAAGTACAGTTTACTCCCACTGTGCCACACGTGTTTCCGTGCTCCCCCAAGACAATCCTACGCTTCTGCAACGTTGGGTTGGTGTACACCAGCGTCCCCTTGGTCGCCGTTGCTACCGGTTGGTGCCTCCATCCGGTTGAGGCTAGCACATCGAGCCCGGTTCACAAGAATACCCTTTTGAAAATAGGATATGCTTCTGTTCCTACTCTAGCTCACACTAGCCAGCTTGTAAACGGTGTTTCTCCCAAACGTCCCTATGGAATACAAATAGTTTTGCACCAATGAAAAGCTCAGGAAAAATCCTTCAATTATTATGTGCTACTTTTTAAATTTGACAAAGAAACGAGAGAATTATGGTCATCACAAGGCGACAGCCTTATTCGGAGAGAAGAGTGTAGCCTTGGCCGACCTCGTATTGAGCATAAGTCTCAATCCGACCATCGGATCTTCGTGATTTTGGGCTCGTTGGAAGGTTTCTAGTTTGAACTTGGAATACCTGTGGTTGATTGTCAAATCTGGTGAAGGTTTGACCCCAACCCATCATTCTCAAAAAGACAACCTTTGCTGGCTGAAAGTGGCAGAACTTGGCTCTGATGCCAAGTGTTGGAACTGGAGGAGAGGGAAAGCCTTGGAACAGCGAGCATATCGGACTAGAAGGGCATCATTTGTGCTAAAGAATGGTTATTGAATCACTCAAAATGATGGAGTACATATAGAGCTAGAGCTTGGGCAAGTCAGCCCTCTCACAAGCCACACCACTTAGTCATGGAGGCTAATGCTCACACACTAGAGTCCATAATCTCACACAAGGGAGAAAATCAGCCTAGCAATCAAGCTAACCACTCACACACGACCTAGAGAGCTAGAAAATATTCTCATGGCACACTCCTAGTGGTGACATAACCCACAATCCCACGGAGAATCGCCATGTGTCCATGGCTAGCACACAAGGATCTCACCTCACCTAAAGAGTAAGGAGAGGTACCTTTTTCCCGTCAGTACACTCTGAAAAGGTAACCTAAGAATGTAGGACCTTTTTGGATATTTCTCCCATCAGGCCTTGACCTTGGATCTCTTGCCTTTTTCTTTTCTCAGGCTAAGGCATGGAGCCATCGCCCATTGTCACCCGGATATCGGTGGTCGATGACCTCGAATACTTTAAAATTTTGCAGTAGCCTTGTCACTCACGTACTGAAGATGCGGGTTAGAGATGGTGTTGACAAGCAACATGTAGGCCTGCTTGTCCTTCTTCTTGCACTCCTCATATGCCGCTGCTGCAATTGTAGATGAACTTGCATTTGCTGTACCCTTTTGCGGCGTCTTTCTCGTCATTACCTCTACTGCGGTGACGCCTTTTGCATGTGGAGGCGGAGCGCGCTCGTCGTCCCTCACCAACTCCTACAAGCCTCTCTCCTCCAAAAAGAGACGGGAACGGATCTTTCGAAACGTGAAGTTGGCGCGTCCTTCCAGTCTCTCCAAGGACTGGGCTGCTATTACCATGCCTTTTGCTGCCATTTTGAGCTTCGGTGATGCTCAGCGATGCCCTTGAGTGGCGGTGCTACAACTGCGTGTGCTGCTATTTTTACCAGAAATCTGTCTGATACAAAATGGACAATAGAGGCCAACAGACTAGAAATTTAGAAAAACAAAGCCCACTAATAGAAAATGGTTAGAACCTTCCAGATTGATCCATCAAACATGGTCATCAACTGGGGATTTTCAGAGATATGTCCTTTTGAAAACAGGGTATGCTGCTACTCCTACTCTAACTCACACCGACAACCTTTTAAACGTTGTTTCTCCCAAACGTACTAACAGAATGCAAATATCTTTGCACCAATAGAAAGATTTTGAAAAATACTTTAATTCGTATGTACTACTTTTTAAATTTGACTAGGAAATGAGAGAGTTTTGGTCATCACAAGGTGATAGTCATAGTCAAAGAGAAGAGTGTAGCCCTGTCCGACCGCGTTTTGAGCATAAGTCTCCATCTGACTATTGGATCTTCACGATCTTGGACTCGCTAGAAAACTTGTGTCTTGAACTTGAAGATCTCGTAGTTGAATGTTAAATTTGGTGAAGGTTTCACCCTAACCCGTCACTTTGAAACTGACATTGTGTGCTGGCTGAAAGTGGTAGAACTTGGCTCTGATACCAAATGTTGGAATCAAGGGAGAGAGGGAGCCTTGTAGCAATGAGCATGTGGGACTGAAAATGCATCACTTGTGCTGAATAATGGTTGTTACATCACTCATAATCATGTAATACATAGATGGCTAGAGCTTGGGCAAGTCAGCCCTCTCACAAGCCACACCACTTAACCATGGAGGCTAAGGCTCACACACTAGAGTCCATAATCTCACACAAGAGAGGAAATGAGCCTAGCAATCAGGCTGACCACTCACACACGTCCTAGAGTACTAGAAAATACTCTCATGGCACACTCCAAGTGGTCACATAACCCATAATCCGATGGACAATTGCCATGTGTCCATGGGTAGCACACAAGGATCTCAGTTCACCTAAAAAGTAAAGAGAGGTACCTTTTTCTTGACAAGGTAATTCCAAGAATCTAGGACCTTTTGGATATGTCTCCCATCAGGTCTTGATCCTAGACCTCTTGTCTTTTTCTTTTCTCAGGCTAAGGCATGGAGCCATCGCCCATGGTCACCCATATAGCAGGAGTCGATGATCCCGGAATGTTTGAAAATTCATTCCTTTTCCAACAGTTGATGGATCCAGCAAGGTAGTGGAAGATCCGCTTCACTGCCTTCTGTTCCTCAGGTCCGAGGTTCGCCATGTACAGGCTTAGAGGGCTAACAACTTGTGCGAGGTCCGGCCTGGTTGCCACTAGCAGGTACATGAGACTACCGACGGCGCTTTGGTACTTCTGCCGCTTAGCTGCATGTGCTTCTCCATTGAAACTCACGAGGTACTTTCGCGTCTTCAGCGACGTGTCGATGGATTTTGCCTCTGTCATGCCGAACCGCTACTAGACATCCTTGATATAGCGACTTTGCTACAGGAAGAGAGAAAGTGATTTGCGGTAATGCGTGATCTGATTGCCAAGGAAGTATGACGTCTCCCCGAAATCAGACTTTTGGAAGCGCTCTTGCATAACCTCCTTGAAATCTAGTAGTGCAGACATGCGGTTGGAAAGGAGGAGCATGTCATCCACATAGATGATGATGATGAGCACCTCATGACCATGCTGATAGCGATGGATGCTGTAGTCACACTCAGTGCGCTCAAACCCCATACACTGCAACATCCCATCCTACTTTTGGCTCAAAGCACGCAACGCTTGCTTGAGGTCGTAGAGCAATTTCTGCAACTTGCAAACCAGGTACACCTGGCCATCCATCACAAACCCCTGTAGATACTCCATGTAGATATCCTCCTCCAGGTTANTCATCCACATAGATGATGATGATGAGCACCTCATGACCATGCTGATAGCGATGGATGCTGTAGTCACACTCAGTGCGCTCAAACCCCATACACTGCAACATCCCATCCTACTTTTGGCTCAAAGCACGCAACGCTTGCTTGAGGTCGTAGAGCAATTTCTGCAACTTGCAAACCAGGTACACCTGGCCATCCATCACAAACCCCTGTAGATACTCCATGTAGATATCCTCCTCCAGGTTACCGTTCAGGAACGCCGTCTTGACATCCATGCGGTGGTCCTCAAAGTCCTCTGCAGCTGCATAGGAAAATAGCGTACGCACAGAGGCAAACTTGGCAACAAGGGCGAAGGTTTTTGTGTAATTGATGGCCTCCTACTACGTGTAGCCCTTGGCAACTAGCCTTGCCTTATACTTTTCTAGGTTTGTATCTGCTCCCCGATTTTTCTTGAAAGCCCATTTGTACTTTATCACCTTACGTCCAGGTAGAAGCTTTGTCAGCTCCCACGTGCTGTTATCGAGCTGTGACTGTATCTACTGCTGAACCGCTTGCGCCCAATCTATTACATTTGGTGATGCCATGGCCTTCTTGTAGGACGTTGGTTCGTCTGAATCTGCTGTAACTGCGACATTCATCTGATCTGGTTTTTACAACATCCAGAAATGCATGCGCTCATTAGGCTTGTAGTGGAGCGTTAGCAGGCGGCTGGCGCGGTGTTGTCGGCACAACTGCTCCTACTAATGGTAGTGCATCTTCTTCCTTTGCTTGTGCCGATGAGGCCGCTGTATCTGCTACATCACACATGGGAGAATAGAGTGGTTCTCCCACTGTCACAATGGAGGAAGAATCAGGAGAGACTGGGTCACGAAGGAAAACTGCTCCCATTGCCTTGTTGGTTGCTATTTCCGGTGCCTATTCACAGACAATATTAGTGCCGATGACATTGCTCTCATTGAAGTCGACATCCCTAGAGATGATGACGTGGCCTCTATCACTCTCCTACAGGCAATACGCCTTACTTGCCACGATGTAGCCAATCGCCAAGAGCGCGCAGATGCTGATGATTATCAGCATCTGCGCGCTCTTCGCATCCCACTTTTACCGCTTCTCCTTCGACACGTGCATGTACGCCAAATTGCTCAACGCGCAAAGACAGGGCTGATGCCAGTATTACCAGCACCGCAATACACTATGTTTTTGCACCGCGGTATTGTAGTACTGCGGTATGGTATTCCTTTTTGCAGTACCGGTACAGTATCGGTACTCACACGGAAAGATACCCCTGTTCTGTACCGTGGTACCATATCGCAGTATAGTAATGCGCTAATGAGAAAGTGAAAGAATCTTTTTTACAAGTAACGGTAATGCGCTACAACTAAGTCAATGTGGTAGTGCAGATTATTGTGCATTCGGACACTCGCAATGCACAGGAAATCTACATATAAATCTACGTGCAAAGCGAGCTGCAACGTACCACTTGGTCCTCTTCATTCGAATTTTCAAAATTCAAAGAGCAAAGTCCCAGGGACAGACCAAGGACATGGACATTTGATCAAAATAAGACATTAAGAAAAGATTGTGCCTTTTGGACAAACAAGTCCAAAATGCCAAGGCTGAAAATTATAGTGTTATTGAACTATCCTTTTGTTGAGCTCGAAAAACAAGCAAATAAAAGAGACTGTAGTATTTAACTAGAGTATCTCTTCATAACCTCACCCTCCTTCCCTCCCCTCATTTCATGTCCCCTAACTTCTACTCCTCCTAAACATCTCCATATCACAAGTGAATATCATGTAAAGGTGTATCCTTTCTTTGTGAGTTTATATATTTCAGTTCCAAGTTCATGACATCTATTACTTATCTCATTTTTTAAGCTTAGAATTCATTTTTGGTGTTAGAAAAATATTAGGGCATTCAGTACTGTGGTACACATTTTCGTACCGTGGTACCATGTATATTTTATACATTGGTATACCGTGTATCACGATAATTATATAATACTGCGGTAACTTACCAATACTGTCGGTATCGTGGTGCTGGTACCGGTATCAGTAATGAGCTCCCACAAAATCATGATCCCGCGGTATCTGTAATGTGGTACTATGGTACCGCGATACTCAAGAATTGCGATACTAAATACTGCGGTATTGTAGCCTTGCGCAAAGATAACCCACGCTTGGCTTCTTGGAAAACTTTGTCCCAAACTACGTCATCTGCTCCACGGCCTTGGTCGGACTGCGGTTCTTGATGTACACTATAGTGCTCACTTCTTCGGCCCAAAAAAGGGTAGGTGAGCCAGGCCGCGTGCAGCATGGATCGCGCTTACTCAACTATGATGCGTTCTGCTATGCCGCCTTGATGCTTGCTACTACGAGGTAGTCCTGGAACTCCTTGCTCAAGTACTCTCCACAACGATCGCTGTACAGCACCTTGATTTTCTTGCTCGTCTGATTCTTCACCATTGCCTTGAGCTCTTGAATCTATCAAAGTACTGATCCTTAGAGGAAAGGAAGTACACAGCAGTATAACGGCTTAAATCATCAATGAAGGTGAGAAAATTCCTAGAGCCTCCAAAACTCTGGATCTGGATCGAGCCACACAAAACGGTGTGGACCAGCTCCAGTACCTCCTTCGCACCCTCCCCTGCTCTTGAGAACGCCTTGCGATGCTTCTTCCCCTCCAAAAGGCTTCTCAAAATTAGGCATGGTAGGTAAGTCACGCACCATCTGCTTTGTTTGAAGTTGCTTCAAGGCGCGCATGCCGATGTCGCCGTAGCGCGTTTGCCAGATTTCACTATCTGTGGCCTACACTAATGCTGTAAGACTCTGCTCGCGTGGGATGAAGCGACATGTACTGCCTCCAACAGGCGATACATGTCGCTTTCTTTCACCGACCTGGCTTATTTCTCTCCTGTTTCTTTATCGAGGATGTAGCCATAGTCGTCCTGAAAGACGATGCGCAGTCCTGTCTTGGTGAGGGAGGATACTAAAAAAAGGTTGAACACAGCATTAGGCAGATACAGTACGGCATGGAACACTCCCACTTCAATCCAACGCGGGGTCTCCAACCACATCTTCACAATCCCAGTCCCCACAGCATACACCATCTGATCATCACCCAAAGCAATCGGTCGGGGGGGAATGGGGAGCAGCTGCGTAAACCACTCTTTGCGAAGCATCATACTCTTGGTACATCCAGAGTCTTCGTATCACGCCAGATCCACCTTTTCCTTCTACGGCATGTCAGACTTTGGCATGAAGAGGTGATCGCACACCTCCTTGGTATGAAAGTTAGCACTCCTCCAGGATCATAGGTGTCTCAGGAGATACAACAAATCAAACAACTGTGACTGAAATCCACTGTGTTGTACACATTGCAACTGTATGCTGCAAAGAATCTCTTTCTGTTATACACTGACAATTCAAGAGGTTACACAGAAGTCAAAGGTACACGGCTCATCTCTTGAGCTTTCCAACGATATGCTATACTTGAAAAATGGTGCAGTACAGACGAAGCAATCTACAAATGAAACTACTATCTATTTGTACTAGTCTAGTGACTAAGAAATACAAAGAGCAAGCAGAATGCACGAGCTTGGTCTGTCCGGTCCGCTTGTGTCTTCCTTGAGTGTCCCGGACGCCAGTCGGTGTCCCTAGTCACCGAGCGACCTAGGTTGGCGGATGCCCAGCGCCCTCGGTGCGATCCACGGATGAAATCGTCCGGATCTACGGCAGGTCCTGTGCTTCCGTCGATCTTCTCACTCGTCGGGCGAAGAGGAGCTCGTGCTCGCACTCTCGATCCCGCGACGGCTGCAATCGCTCCATGGTTTACGCGATGCTCTCTCATCCATCGATCCCTTGTTTATAAAGATCCCGTAGCTCTGTTCTCTCGATCCGATGCCTCAGTCGCAGCCCGTCCATCTGCTCTGATCTTCGGTCCGTGTTTCCGCTGCTCCACCAGAAGCCACGTCAGCGGCCATCGTATCGAGAGGAGGTCACGCTCGCACTCTTGTACTTGCACTCGGTCCTCATCGAGGCCATGTCCTGTACTTCCGCAAATTACGCCAGAACTTGAGGTGGCCGTCCGCAGTATCCTATCAAATCAATAGGAGGCTGCGATAGGCCCTCCTACCGGGTTAGACTCCCGGACGACGGTAACTGACCCCGCCATCGACAGAGCAGACTAGTAGAGGAGAGTCCGCTAGGATAGGCAGAGTGGTGGGGGAGAGGGTGGCGACCTCTCCCTCAGCCCTCTTTGCCTTTTCTATCCCAAGTGCCCATGCCGAGCACAAAGTAGGACACTTGTGAGATAGTGACATAATCTATGTCATTTCCTCCTTTTACTCATATTTCCAGATCGAGCAATCCAAATTGGCTGAAATTTGGACAATGAATGGCTCACGAGGAGATCTGTCCATCAGTACCACCTGATTAGGAATCGGCCTTGTGGTGATGAAGATCCTGATTTTCCAACATTCCCCCCCATGAATGCCAAGCCCGAAAAGGGGTGGTATTCAAGCGGAAAAGCAGGCAGCGAAGAAGAGAAGGCGAGGCAGGGGCACGCACGTCCAGAAATGCGCAGCGACGGTAGAGTTGAAAACTTCCCCCCCCGGGCGGCCCAAGCCGATGCCGAACAAAATGGCAGAATAGGAGGCACCCGGTGGACCCTTGGTGGACCCAACTTGGGCCAATGCCTAGGCACAGCTGTACGGCATATAGGAGGGGTACCATCGGGGAGCCTCCTACCCGGACACATGTGGGACCGAAACCCCACACATGGCCGGGACCCGTATGGGCCGATTACGGCAGTCCACCATCGGTTTCTTAACTGTAGAAAGCGAGCAGCGAGATGAAGAACGGAATAATAATGAGAAAACAGAACGCGCGGCCCCCAAGGCACCCGGAGTGTGGCGGGTAGCGGGGAGCAAGCCGCGCCCTGCAGTTTGTCGGGATGCGAGGAGCAAGCCGCGAGACAGCGGGGGGAGCGAACAGGACACAGGAGAGAGGGAAAAAAGCAATTGCGAAAGAGCGGAGAGAGGCGCAAGCACCACGCACGGCCACCGGGTCCAACGCCTCATATGGGGGAACCCGGGAGGCCATGCGGGGAGTGCAAGAGATGGCAGAGCGAGGAGGAGAGGGGCGTGGCGGCCAACCGCAACCCGCATCCGTGCCAACGCCTCATGTGGGGAGCACGGGAACGGGAGGGGAGAGCGGCATTGCCGTCGGTCATCTTCGTCCATCCCAACGCCTCATGCGGGGGAGACGGAAGAAGAGGATCCAGAGGAAGCAAGAGCAGGGAGAGAGAGCAAGTTGAGGCGAGCACAGAGTGCAGCATGACGGTCGGCAGAAAGCGGCTTGGTGAAGATGTCAGCGGTCTGCTGCTCGGCAGGAATGTAAAGCATGCGAACCTCACCGTCGGCAACTACATCGCGGACGTAGTGATACTGCCGGCGAACGTATTTGGTGCGATCATGGAGAACGGGATCCTCGGAGAGGGCAATGGCGCCCTCGTTGTCGCAGTTGATGGTGGTAGGTGCGAGTAAATTGAAGCCGGGTTCAAAAAGAACCATGCGAAGCCAGACGGCTTCACAAGTGGCTTCGCTCTTTGCGATGTATTTGGCTTCACTGGAAGAAAGAACCACCACGGATTGCTTCTTGGAGCGCCAACTGACGGGGCCTCCATTGAGAAGAAAGACGTAGCCAGATGTCGATCGACTGGTAGCTTGATTGAGAAGATGTGACTATTCCGCTGGTGATGCACTTGAATGTCGAGGTAATATGTCAAGGGACCCATGTCGCTCATCTCAAAACGCCGAGACAGCTGATCTTTGAAAGCGGAGATGGTGTCCAGCGTGGGACCAAACAGGATGAGGTCATCGACATAGAGAATGATGCCAATGGTGTTGGCTCCGGAGCGATAGTAGA